>KZ559558.1:0-156925 GCA_002850765.1 Aspergillus taichungensis | reverse complement strand
GGTAGTGGAGGAGGAGGAGGAGGAGGAGGAGGAGGAGGAGGAGGAGGAGGAGGAGGAGGCAGAGGCGGGAAAAAAGGAGGAGGGGGAGAAGGAGGAGCCGGGAACAGGGGAGGAGGTGGAAGCGGAGGTGGGAATAGCGGAGGAGGAGGGGGCGGGATGGGGAACGGCAGCGGTGGGAATTGTCTCTTTGGTGGGATGGGGTGCTCGAGGTGGTTGCGGTGATGATTGATGCGCGGGTTTTGCGCGAGGTTGTTGTTGTTATTGATATTATTGTTGTTGCTGTTGTTGCTGTTGTTCTTGCTGGGATCGATGATAGGGAGTGCGAAGGCGAAGCACAGTATTGTGCTGAGGAAGATGAGGAAGATAGGGATTTGCATACTGGCGGGTTTCTGTTTTCTTTTTCTATTCCTTTTTGTTGGGTTTGCCCAATGGCCTTGGTTTTGTAGTGGGCGGCCTTGTGTGTTGGGCGATGTGACTTGATCTTACCCCAGTTCGAGGAGTCGAGTCACCGTCGTGCTTTTTATATTGACCTTGGCGAGTGTCAAGTCTTTTCATTTCCGTGCGAAGCTTTAAGGTGACTCAATATTGGGTCTAGATGCGAAGAAACTGGTCATAGACCGCATGCTGTGCGCCGATTCTGCTACTTTCGGCGTATCATCTGTAACTAGTGAACACGGGGGACAAGGGACGGAGAAAACTGGAGAGCACCACGAAGGTCTGGGTTCACATTGATTGATATCGAGGCTTTGTACCACTGATAGCATGGTCATGTAGAGCGGTAGTTGAGTAGGCGGGTTCCACACGGCTTGATGCTTCCCATAAACATCAAGTACCCGATGCATCATATCTTCTGATGTGAAGCACTGATGCATGCAATAGAAGGCAGAATTACGTCTGTCCCTGGGAGAAGAAGGGAAAAGGAAGAAGCCTGCATTCCTCTACCCGCTGGTCTCTGGCTCAAAGTACAGTGCCATAAGGGCCATAAACGTAGGCGCCATAAGGAACTTGGCACCAGGCCACTAGGGTGGTCCAACATCAGCAGGCATACTTCTTCAAGTGGCTGTTATGGCTCTGTAATGTCTTAAGGCCCTATGTTGCAACTGCATTGCTTCACTCTGATGGAAAAGACCCGAAACAAAAGAACCGACGGAGCAGCATCTAGTACCACGCTCCGCTGTAACCAGTAACGGACACATCGAGCAAGTGATAGACAATCATTCTCCTCTCGTTGGCCGACCCGGCGGAGACAACAAGTTCTGTGAAATAGCGCAAGTACCCGACGCGCTTGCACCTCTTTACAGATAGAAATGAGATCATGAGATTTCGGCTTCCAGGCTACAAGGATCGCAGATGTCGACGTCTCGACCCGACACTCGAGGGCCCGAGGCCAACTTGGAGAGCCAGGAAGACAAGTATGCTCTAGGGAACGAGCCACGCAGTGTATCTGTGGTCACCGAAACAGCGATGATATGGACATCTTTGATAATTGCGAATATTTTGCTTCTGGGGATCAATATCGGGTTTCTGCTGACTTCACGCTGCTTTGCTTCGCCGAAGTGGAATGCGTACTGAGGAGAGCTATCGAATTGGTGTAAGTCACGGCAGATGAGTAGAGAATGCGGCATTATCTGATCGATTGTGTGGCTGCCAGTCCCTGTCTCTAATGAAATCGGAACTCTATACCCTCGAAAATCACCAGCTGGACTATCTTCCCGGCCCGGATGTGTCGAATACACGCAAGAGAAGTGAACCAGAGGATGATGTGATATGGGAATACTTCGACAATATTCGGACGCATGTCGCGACTCGCGAGGATGTCATCAAGCTGGGCAAGGATCGTGGCGGGTCCGTCTGAGTAACAGCGTCGACGGTTTGCTTCAATATCTCCAGTGCCACGCAACGACCGAGGGGGCAACCATGGTGTGTATGAAGCGGACGATACGCCATCGCTCGATCTCAACGTCAATGCGAAATGTCGCGGCTTCGAAGCCATCCATGAATGGGACGCGCTGAACGCGGTTGATAGTGATAATTTTGAAAGGATGTCCGCTCCGATGGATGCTTTTTTCTGGCTGAAACCAGTGCGTCGGACGTCATCTCATGGGATGTGAAGTGCAGACCATGAACCAGAAATTGTAGGTGAAGGACGTATGCTGGGACCGGAAGTTTGTCTGTATACTGAGTAATACCTTGAGAGTTATAGAAGGGAAACGTCTAGGTTATGTAATGTCGCACTGAATGTAAAGTTACTTTACGAAGTAAAAAGTGTCATAAGATGAGCTTTTCGTAGCTATGTATAGTTCTTTTTGTATGGAATGAGTGGAGAGGGATTTACTTCTTTCTTTCCGAGTTAGTGAGCTTTCACCCTCATCAACGCCCCTGAAACCAAAGCATACAACCCCCCCGCCATCAAAAAAGGCAACCCATACCAGCTCTCACCCCAATGCAGCCCCACGCGAAACGTGTAAGCTAGCAACGGACCCGCGATGACCATACCCACGGAGCTAACCGCCGCCGCCGAGGTATACAATGTCCCTACATGGTCCGGTCTGACGAGTGTGGTCACGAAACTGCGACAGGCCACCGCGAACGCGGCGCCGAGAGACACCAGCACAATTCCGAGAATTAGTACCGCGCGAGATGGCGCCGTTGCGATAGCGACGAGACCAAGGGCGGAAACTGCGCTGCAGACTTGGGAGAGGCGGAGATCTTTGAGGGAATTAGGGAGGTGGAGGGTTTTGGTGAGGAGGGAAGAGAAGGCTGGCATTAGGAGGAGAAAGTTTGCCATGGTGATTAGGCCACGGAGGGAGATGAGAAGACTAGACTGGTATGTTGATTCACATTAGTGTTTTGAGCTTTGGGGGACAGAGAGGGGGATGGGCGTACGTTGGCGATACTCCAATGGAACCGCTTCGACGTATACTGCAGCAATAGACTTGTAGACTGCTTGCTGATGCTCGTAATCAACAGCGCAAAGAGACAGGTGGTCACGCCTGGGCTTTCTGTGATGAACCGGCTTGAGTTGTAGAGTGAGCGCATTTTTTCTTTGATATACTGTCCCCGAGAGATCTTCCCAGCTGTAGTCGTCTGCGTCGTGCCTTCGTCGGGCTCTGTGGCCGAGGTAATCTTTGACCTGGCGCTTGACAAAGTCTCGGGTATGAGGAATGCAAAGAGTGATCCTAGAACGGCAACCCCCAGGCCTAGCATAAACGGTGGCCATGGATCACGGGTCATGAGGTATGCGCTGACGGGAGTAGCTAGCACTTCGGATAGAATGCCCACACTTGAGAGGCGGAAGAGGGCAGTAGCGCTAGGACCAAGTAAGTAACGGATCAAAGCTGTGGAGAGGTAGGCATACATCTCTGCCTCGGGAAACACGTCCGCTACCATGACCAGGGCAATGGATGAGAGCGCCATGTCGCCGCCGCCAAGGAGCCTCCACATTCCCGACAGCCAGACCAGTCGCAGGGGGAGGACGGCGGAGTATAAACCTGTCTTTGTATTAGTCGATAGGGTTTGAAGCGCACAGAGGTGTGCAAGTACTTACATACAACACGCACCCAAATCTCCCCCAGCAGAATGCCCAACATTCCCAAGAGAAGAACCGGTCTGCGCCCCCACCGGTCCGCCGCCACGCCGTAGGGAATAGCCATGAGAATTCCTTGGTCAATGTTACTCTCAGCGCGTAATAGCAGCGTTGGGAAAAAAGCTATGATAGATCCATACCAGGTAGCACATCACTCGTCTCTTTCCATCCATTGACCAGCGCCAGCTCACTCTGCACCGGCTCAGATTTACAGATGACCTCCGGAATCTTGTCGGGGGATCTTTCCATAGTTGCCATGTAGTTCCGGCAGATGATATCCTGAAAGATCTCTGTCTGTGGTGCGGTGGTCAGATAGAAGCCAAAGTCACAGGCGAGGATGAGCATGGATGCTGCGATCATGACAGTGCGTTTCTGCGATCGTGATGTAGACGGACTTGGACCCTGATCGGTCCCGAGAAGAGGGGTGTGTTCATTTTCAATATGGGGGAAGCTCATCGTCTTGATATCTCGTTGGGAGAGATTGACACACAATGATGAGCAAGAAACCAGACCGTTATGCCGCAGCCAGACCAGTTTCTGGGACGTTTTTCTGTCTTAGCGTACTAGTTAGACCAACAGCACGTGCTTAGCAAAGAACAATGACAAAGAAAGATTTCAGGAGGGGGTGGGATCCTGATCCTGGTAAGCTTAATTCACCGCCAGATTCCAGTGCGGTTGGTCGGGGAACGGAATCAGTGACACCATTCTAACCCTTACTGATGCGGCGCAGCCAGGTATCCTGGAAGACTTGGACGCCACGAGACAAGAAATAGAATGATAAGTCTTGTTGTAACTTGATTCATCTAATAATAAACTAGTAAAGGGTTCATGGTGGACTCAAATGAATGATGTATCTATCCATCCACACTATATCCACCGGAAACCCACAATCTGGGGACAAAAATATCTGATCCACCACAGATCTACAATACCCCACCCCTTGACTTATCCATCTTTCTATATAGACTTTTATATGTTTCCATGAGCGTGGATAGCATCACAAATTGAATTAAAATTCAACGCAGCTATTGTGCATATATACCCAGCGACAGATAAAACAAACCAGCTTTGTCTTCCAAGTCTAAGCCATCGGACATGGACGATGAGGTTGTCTCCGGTCTCTCCCTCGGAAATAATCCCAAACCCATCTCAGCGTGACCCAGAGAAGCCAAGATCTGCTCGAGACCAATAGACAATCGATTATCTTGTCCTTCTTTTCCCCAACACTGGCGGGGATGCTCGAGGTTGTCTTCAGCGACCTGATCCTTGTCGCCATAGGAGTAGACTACCTTGATGATAACATCATTTTCGTGGTCGGAGGCGTCGCCCTTGTCATCATATGCAGTGACTGTCTTGATGATGATATCATTGTCGTGGCTGGGCGCCTGGTCCTTTGCGCCGTAGGCGTAGACCCCCTGATGATAACATCACTGTCATGCTGATGTGCTTCCGGTTCTATGACCATGTCAAAGGTCAACAGATAAGACTATACTTCTCTCTTACTCTTCTAGGCACTTACCAACAGGAGCAGCACTGACAGACACGGCAGCAGCAATGGTAAGAACATGGTTGATTCTGCTCTTACCCCACCCTCATCCCCTTTCTCTTGACTGCCCATTCTTCTTTAATACGACTTAATGCAATGAATTGTGATGGTTGGTGGGTGCCTGCCTGCAGCCAGCGCTGGAGATTCTGTACACATACAGATCTAAGATGCCCTGTGATGTATTGATGTTGCTCAAAATTCTTTGTTTTTGCCAATGAAGAACTCATGTTCAACACTGGTGATGCTCAAATAGTGTCATGAGGCAATTCACCATCTTCCTGTTCCAGAATCACTTGCAGCAGATATAATGAACAAAACCGAAAACCTCCAAATGATACCATCAATCTTCGAGTTTATAGAGCCAGAGCAGGTCTTCACTAGCCTCAATGGCATCTTCCTGGTCGTCAAGAAGGTCTTTATCTGCATCAGATACAGGGTTGTTGGGGATATCAGGTGTAGGTGAAGGACATGGCAGCTGAGATGTGGATTGATTAGCATCACACAATATGTGGTAATGTGTAATAGAATGTGGGATAACATGGCGATGCCATGACGCGCTTGAATCTCAAGCGATCTCATCCTTGATTCCTCCGGCGGGGGCCGGCGGAGGTATAATACAGTACCCCAGTCAGGAGCCGTATATCATGCTCTAATATCACCGTTTTGGGTAGCGCTAAACCTGTGTGAGAATGGGGCTCTTGGGACGACAACAATTGATCAGACCGAAAAAGGCCTAGATTTCTGCTTCTAGGATTAAGAACCATAGAAACGTCCCGGGGCCATACCAGGAACTCTATAGTATGACACTCGTGATCAGGTGCAACCAGTAATCTCTTGATTTCCTCTGCCCCCCTCAATTCTTTCTGCACTCTTCTCACTTGCGTCAGCCAGACCCCCTCGTCTCCTCCTTCTGCTTCTTCTTCGTCTTCCTTTACCTCTGAAAGAAACAGATTTATGCCAAAATTGTGTTGGTAAACATGTCAGCAACCTGCTCTACGGGCAGTGACCGTCATTTTGGTCCCCGTGTTGCCATCAACTGTCGGAACTTTGACTTCACTCTTCTGTTCGAAGATGCCATGCTCATAATGTTGCCTGCCGGCTTGTTCATGGTGCTCTTCCTGGCCCGGTTGGAGATCCTACGAAGGAACCCGGTGAAAGTGATGTCTTACAAATTGGCGGCGTGTAAAGTGGTAGGGCAGCATTCCCCAGAGAACCGCAAGTGCTGATTGGAGGCGATCATGACGAAACAGGCGCTTTTAACAACGCTCTTTGTCTTACTCGTGGTATATGCGGTACTGCGAATTCGAACGTCAGTCTTGCATACTTCCTTGTCACTAACATCTGACATCTTCAATATCGTTGGTGTCGCTGGCGCAGTGGTCCTCTCCTTCCTCGAAGATCAACGTTCCATGCGGCCATCGGACCTCCTCGTCATCTATTTTTCACTGCTGTCACTGTTGTGGATCCCCCGACTACGCTCTCTGTGGTTGATCTCATCATCAGGCCCCTGCAGAGTCTTGTGGACAACGATCTACATCGTCGCCGTCCTGATTGCCTTCCTCGAATCGACCAGAAAGGTCAAGACCTTACGTCCTTTGTACAAGCATGTTACAGTAGAACAGGCCAGTGGATTCTGGTCTCGAAGCATCTTTAGGTGGATTGTGCCCTCCATCCGGTTGGGATACTCCACAATACTCTCCGTCGGCGACATGCCGAGGGTCGACGAGAGCTTACAAGGCGAGGTGGCGCGGGAGAAACTGGACCGAGCCTGGGCACAATCAAAGGGGAGATATCGACTCATCAAAGCCGTCTTCCGCGCATACCGCTGGACTGCCCTATCGGGTGTTGTTCCTCGTTTGATCCTCGCTGGATTTACCTTCTGTCAGCCATTTCTTATTACATCGACTGTGGATTACTTTGCGGGAGAAGCGACGGAGAAGCCAACAGAATACGGACGGGCATTAGTTGGGGCGTTTCTGCTTGTTTATCTGGGTATTGCAGTATGCTTATACGCATAGTTTGGACCCCGTAGATAGAATGAAGGTTTCCTCGGGGTGTTGGGCTCGAGTATACTGACCATGTCTAGCTATCAACCTCTGTATACTGGCGCCAAACATACCGACTGGGCACAATGGTCCGAGGGGGCCTCATCTCGCGACTATATTGCAAAACCACCGTCCTGTCGCAGGAGGACGTGAAAGAGAGTGCTGCGCTCACACTGATGGGTACGGACGTGGAACGCATCGTTAACAGTTCCAGGTCATTGCATGAAATGTGGGCCTCAATCTTGGAGGTCATCGTGGCTGTCTATCTTTTGCAACGTCAGGTTTTTTTGGCTTGTCTTGTCCCGGCAATCATTTGTTTGGGTGAGCTTAACCTCTCCGCTGCACAAGCGTAAGTCTATGGATCAAGAATACTGATATGCTTTAGCATGCGCGTTTGGTACAGGCCCGGTATCCACGCGGAGTGCACCAGCGCAGAGAGCTTGGGTCGAGAGAGTCGAAAAGCGGATTGCTGTTACGTCTTCTTTACTGAGAGACATGAAGTCCGTGAAAATGCTGGGACTGACTGACGTGTTTTTCGGGCTGGTAACCAAGTTGCGTGTGGCAGAATTGAAGACATCTTCGAGGTTCCGCAAACTGCTAATCGGGACAGTGCTACTATGTTTGCAGGCTCTATGACGGCTTGACTTTCAGGGGAATACTGACTGTTAATAGCGAACGTACCAAAAGACATAGCTCCATACATGACATTTGCCATTTATGCAATCATCTCCGCGGTCCAGCAGAATCAGTCCCTAATGGCGTCTCAGGCCTTCACTTCGCTTTCTTTGATCACATTGATGACGACGCCTTTGTTGGAATTTGTGCAAGCGGTGCCAGCATTCATTCAATGCGTCGGTTGCTTTGAAAGAATCGAGGAGCATCTGGAGAGATCGGCAATCATACCCCCTCCTCCAATGTCTGCGCTGACAGATGAAAAATTCCAGCGGAATGAAGATGCAGAAAAGTTCTCAAGTGCTCATGCTGTGGTATCATTCAACGGTGCAGAGATTGCCTGGTCATCTGACTCGGAGATCGTGTTCCAGGATCTTACTTTGGAGGTTGGCACAGGGATTACAATGATTACCGGGCCCGTGGGCTCCGGAAAGTCAGCCTTGATCCGAAGCATACTCGGTGAGATGACCGTGAGAAAAGGCTCTGTTCGTACAACATTCGGATACATTGCATATTGTTCTCAAGAACCATGGATTGTGGACAACACTATCCGGCACAACATCACCGGGGGTACACAGTTCGACGCGGAATGGTATGACTTTACGGTTTCTGCCTGTGGCCTGAAGGATGACTTCCGGTATATCCCTGCTGGAGACATGCATGTCACAGGTAGTAATGGCTCCTCATTGAGTGGAGGCCAGAAGCAAAGGGTGGTAGGTCGCGCCCTGGTGAATGCCCTCGATGCCGAAGTTGACGTAGCTAACATGGAAGTATCAGGCGCTTGCACGGGCCATCTACTCTAGACTTCCTGTCGTCTTAATTGACGATATATTTAATGGTCTAGACTCCAAGCGTGTAAGTAGCATAGCTACAACTCTATTCGCTGAAGACGGGCACTTCCGCAAAGCTGGCATAACAGTGATCCTGGCCACTCACACCGGTATAGTCTTACCTATACTCTGCGACAGTTGAGAAACAGGGATAACGTTGTACAGATAGCCTTCTTTCATACGCGGATAAGATCATCGTCGTGGATCATGGAGCAGCAGTTTATGGAAGCTCGCATGCAAACCTTACAGACCGGACGCCAGGAGCTATATCGGAAAATCCGAACGTGGCCCACGCGGAAGCGCCAGGGCCTGATACTCGCAAGGGCCCCGCAGAAGAAAATCAACGTCTTGCAGCCGAGGGCGATACAAGTGAGACCGGGCTCGGGATAGACGAAGTCGACTTCTCTCGGCGCGATGGCACTTGGGAGGTGTATACATACTACATCAGTAGTGCAGGCCCTTGGATAGCCGTGGCGTTCGTTGCCTCGGTATCTGCTTGGACCTTTCTCAGTACCTTCTCTAGTACGTCTGCTCTTGATCATTTTTTTAGGCCAGTGCTAGACTGACCACTCACAATCTCATGCAGCTCTGTGGATTCAGTGGTGGTCCGAATCGAATGCGAGAGACCCCAACGGCAGGGTCGGCTGGTATCTGGGATTCTACACCGGGTTCACGGTTGTCGGTATCATGGCCTGTTTCATGGGTTGCGTGTAAGTCTCGAACCTAAAAAGTTGAGAGACCGATGTGACGAGTTCTAATATCTCCAGGCTCTTGTTTATTCACATCATAAACGACACGGCATTGGCACTACACACGGACCTACTGGAAACCACCTTGAAAGCGCCGTGGAGCTTCTTCCAAACGACCGACGTCGGGATCATGACCAACCGTTTTAGCCAGGATATGGATCTCATCGACATGAAGCTTCCAGTCTGCGTTGTTAACACTGTAGCATGTGAGTGAACACGACTTTCCATCCCATTTTCGAGCTGGTTACTCACCCCACCCCGACAGATGTCGCACTGTCCTTGATGAATTTGATTCTACTATGTGTTGTTGGCAAGTACATGGCCATCACTTTGCCCTTCCTAATAATTGCTTCCGTCGCCATCCAGCGCATCTACCTCCGCACATCTCGACAGGTGCGGCTTCTCGACATTGAAGCCAAAGCCCCACTCTACACCCATTTCGCAGAGACAATTGACGGGATCAGCTCGCTGCGAGCCTTTGGCTGGAGCGAGGCGTTCCAAACAGAATGCAACAAGCGGATTAATCAATCACAGCGGCCATTCTATGCGCTGCTATGTCTGCAACAATGGCTGACCCTAGTTCTAAATCTGGTCATTGCAGCCATGGCAGTAATCCTAGTCGCGATTGCCACGTGTCTGAGAGGTCAATTCAGTGCTGGTGGTATGGGAGTCGCGCTGAATATGGTGTTGAGCCTAAATCAGATTCTAGTGGCAGCTATTCAAGCGTGGACACAACTGGAAACGTCTATTGGTGCCGTTTCTCGCGTGCACAGCTTCCAAAAGGACACACCTTGCGAGGACAGAGCGCTCGAGGCCCAGGCACTACCGCTCATGTCTCAAGAATGGCCATCGGAGGGCGCTATCGCCTTTGAAAATCTTACGGTTGCGTACCAGTAGGCGATAACTCACCTCTGCTCACGCTCTAGATATGGCTGACTCCAGATAGAAGTACCGATCGTCAACCTGTCATCAGAGATCTAACTTTGAAGATCAAACCCGGGGAAAAGATTGCGCTCTGCGGCCCATCGGGAAGTGGTAAAAGCTCTCTGATCATGACTCTCCTACAGATGACAGAAATCAGAAGCGGACATGTCTCCATCGATAGCCGTGACCTGACACTCGTTCAACCATCGGAGATCCGCTTGCGACTCAACGTCATCCCCCAGGATCCGTACTTTGTACCTGACACTGTTCGGTTCAACTTAAACCCCCATGCCGTCGCCTCCGACGAGGAGATTATCAGCGCGGTAAAAAAAGTAGGCCTGGGATTATGGGAGAAGGTCCAGCTGAACGGCGGCCTTGATGGAGATCTGGACGCTTCTCAGTGGTCAATGGGAGAGAGGCAATTATTGGCATTGGCTAGAGCGTTGACTTCGCGGAGTCCTATTTTAATTCTGGACGAAGCGACAAGCAAGTGAGTACTGCTTGCTTCCTCTCACATCCACTCCGTCTTTCCACTTTCCTTATGGTATCACGGCAACGAACCATGAGTTTTCACGAGCAAGAGCTAACAAATGGTACCTACCTACCTACGTAGCGTCGACCCCGCAACGGAATCAATCATGCAGCAAGTGATTGAGACAGAGTTCGCCCGTCAGACGGTCATCATGGTTATGCATCGACTCCGATACGTCACCCGCTTTGATCGCGTGGTTCTTGTGAAAGAGGGAGAGCTCGTTGAATGCGATAGTCCGGCCGCATTACTTGCACGGGACTCGGAATTTGCGCAGATCTTCGCTACTTTCATGAAGGAGCGTTGATTGACTACTGTTCTATCTCTCTGACAGGTTTTTCAGACTGTGCTATTCTAATTAGAAGCCTTGTGCAGCTCTTTTCCAGGGTAGTCAGGGCATGTTCAGCTCAAATTGACAAAAATAAGAACAACGAGGTTGAGCACCCAACAGAAAGGGAATTGTTCGAGCTGTGTAGAGATCAGGTACTTAAGTAGCTGCCATGGAGGATAATGTGTGTAGGAAGGATCGCGTTGTTGGCAACTTGATATAAATGACGATATTGCCGGCTGTACCTCACCGCCGGAATAACCCACCATATTGACCAAGCACTCCGCCTCCAAAAGAAAGTAAATCACCCGACACCGCCTTCAAAGTTTCCGCGGCAGAAAAGAATAAAAAAAAAAAAAAAGGAAAGACAAGGGAAGAAAAAAAGCTCCCGCAATACAACAACACTTTCTTCTCAACTTCCATACCCAAAACAATGGCTCCTAGAACTTTAGCAGAACAAATCGCGGAGCTCGACGATCCGACACCGAAGGGTAAGTTTTTATCACCACGCGATTATCGATTACCTTTGTACCGAATATCCTGAGCTGACTCTGAATTTTCGCGACTAGACTTCGATCCGGAGGATTTGGAACATGGGGGCCAGCATAGCTCCGATGAGGAGGGTGGGCAAGACGTCGATGCTAGTGCTGGGAGGGAACATTACCAGGCTGTAGGGTTCGTGCTTTGCTTTCTTTATGCTCTCGTTGGATGCGACATAGCCTGCTGACACACTACTTACAGCAAAGGGAAACTACGCAAGCAAGACCCTATTAACTTGGGCAAGCAATACGCCGGATCGAAGGTTAGCAGAGACGCTCTTGAGGCGGAGAGTGACGATGATCCGTTTGCGGCGCGTTCCAGCGACGATGACGACGACGACGACGACGCCAGTGACGATGATGAGGATGAGGAGGGGTCAGGCAGTGATGAGGAAGACTTCTCTGACGAGGAGGAAGTGATGCAAAAGAAACCGTCCAAGGGTGTGCAGAAGAAGGGGAAATCGAATACATGTGAAGATATGGAGACTGATGGGTCGGATGATGAGAGCGAGGGGTTCTCTGGCGAAGATGACGAAGATATGGAAATTCCGTCTGACGAGGAGGACGACGATGAGGATGATGACGAAGAGGACGAGGACGAAGATGAAGATGAGGACGAAGACGAAGACGAACCCCCCAAACGCAAATTCTCATCCGACGACCGCGAGGAACTCCGCAAACTGATGGCCTCCGACCAAAAGTCCATCGCAGCCAGCATCTCGCAAGCCACCAAAGCCGACGCCGTCAAAGGCAAAGCCGTCAAGCAGCAACGCGCGACCTTCGACGCCCTGCTCAACTCGCGCATCAAGCTTCAAAAGGGTCTCGCCGCCATCAACCAGCTCGCCGGCACGACAAAGAACGCCGATGAAGTCGACGGCGAAGCCGTCAAGTCCGCCGAGTCCGCTGCCTTGGCCCTCTGGTCGACGCTCGAAGACCTCCGCATTACTCTAGCCGACGCGCACACGCCTGGCGAGAAGCGCAAGCGCGCGACCCCGGCCACACCCTCGACCTCGTCCGCCTCGCTGTGGAAGCGCATGACCGACCTTGAGGCCTCGTCCATAGCGCATCGACGCGCCGTCCTCGACAAATGGTCGCACAAGGTGCGCGGCTCCAATGCCACGATCCCCAACACGCGCGGCAAACTCCTCGGCTCCGGCGCAGCCAGCCAGCAGAACGTCAGTGCGGTCCTGGACGCCTACGTCGCCACCGAAACGGGCGATCGCGCCGCCAAGCGAGCGCGCAAATCAGCAGCCGGTGACTCCGCCGATGCCGGCGACCAGGAGCCCATCTACGACGACACCATCTTCTACCAGTCTTTGCTCCGGGAGCTCGTCGAGCAGCGCCTGTCTTCGTCCGACGCCATCACCAACGGCATCGACACCCTGCACATCCAGCTGCCGTCGCGGGCGGTGCACCACGTTACGGGCATGCGCAAGGACAAGGTCAAGCGGGATGTCGACACGCGGGCGTCCAAGGGCCGCAAGATGCGGTTCGACGTCCACGAGAAGCTTCAAAACTTCATGGCGCCTGAAGACCGGAGTTCGTGGACCAGCCACGCTCGGAACGAGTTCTTTGCGTCGCTGCTGGGCCGGACGGCTAGTGGACTACTGGGTGAGGGTGATGACGATGAGGCTAGCAGCGGTGGTGAGGAGAGCGAGGAAGATGCGGAGGAGGGTGGACTGCGCCTGTTCCGTAGTTAGATTGGTCGATCTTGTATAGTGTTGATAGTGTAGCTGTATAAATGGTTCATAGAGCGATTTTCTTGTTCGTTTATTTTGAAATGCGCTTGTTTTATCCGCAAATTTTGTAGAGAGGTGACACTCACATGGTGCATCTCTACCCCTCAATATGCGGTACAATCTTCTGAGCGCTTCATATCCATATGCATTGGTTGAACAGCGCTACTTGACTATATACAAAACGAGCGTCGTCTACGTAGATTCCCATCTGTGACTAACAGATCTACAACCTGTACAAAGCCATAAACCTAGGTATCAATCACAGAAAAGAATATGCACTGGAATAATATTATGCAGGTCATCAAGCATAGTCTCATTTCGTCTCTTTCATTTTCGTCGTCGTCGTCATCATCATCATAGGTACCATGATGGTCGTCGTCATGGTCGTCGTCAACCTCGTCCATAATGAATCGTTCGTGCGAATATAACCCAGCGTCCCAAAGTGCTAAATCAAACGTACCAGCCGTCCATCTGATGTCTCTCTATCCAAGCCCCTGGCCGATCTCACGCCTAGAGTTCAACCCACGTAGTCAATTAATCACAAAGGAAATTTCAAATGAGGGTGTCTGGAAGCATTCAAGTAATATGTACAATTTTTTACCTTTAGAATGCAGAAATCAGGATGAAGAAATAAAAATGGTAATGAATGAGGAGACAAAAAGAAGAGAAATGTAATCATCAAGTCATAGAAGCGGAACATCATCATCGCTCATGTCGGCTATCAACCCGTCAAGCTCTAACCTCAGGAGCTCCACTTGGCCCTTCTTCGCCGTTCCTGGGTGGGCGAGTATTGCGGCAGCCCGGGACCCTGATAGGGACGCTCCCAGGTGAAATCCGTACGGATGGGGTGGCCCAGCATGCGTTCGCGAACTGCACGCTCGAGCTGGACCTTTCGGTCTTCTTCTTCCTGCGGTGATAGGAAATGGGGGAGACCGTTCCAGTCGACGATGACAGCGCCGCTGACGTCGTTGTAGCCGGGGAGGGTACTGGCCATCATGTTGTTGCTGCTTGTGGAGGAGGGGGAGGAGGGAAGCATGTCGGTGTGGTCTTGGAGGAGGGGGGTGGGTTCGTCTGGAGACGGGGGATACTCGTACTCGGCTGGGGGGTCGATGTCTTCGTAGATGAATTCTGGTTCTTGGGTGGGAAGAAGTTGTTCTTGTTCTTCTTCTTGTTGGTGCTGGTGCTGTTGGGCATCGGCTGGTGGGTCGAGAAAGTCTCGCGTGGACTGGTTTCGACGGGAGGAGAGGAAGGGAATCTGGTCTTGGGTCGGGCTGGGACCGCTCTTGCGCGGGGATGGCGGTGCAGAAGTACTGCGGTCTTTGGAGGACGGTGAGAAGCGTGCTTTCCATAGATGCCAGAGCGACATTGAGACGGTGGCTGACATTGAGGCGCGTTGATAAGAGAAAAGTGATAGGTATGGTGTACCAAGAAAAAGGGACCCTCCCACGGTCTGCTGAGCCGGTCGAGTTGATAATGAGATAAAAATAGGCATGCCTAAACCGGCTACAAGATTTCTCTTTAAGGAGAAACGGTTTCTGTGGCCCATTGAGTGGGGTGATGTGGCAGCGATGCTTCATCGGGTCGACTTTGGATCGTGCATTGAGCTGCTCAGTCTGAATGTGCAGATTGGCTTGGCTGAAAGATCACAAGACGATTGGCCGCGAATGCTTGACATATCAGGATACTACACGTGGAGAAGGTCCAGATATTCAGACAAGTTAGGCAAAAGACGCAATAAGGCCATTGCTGCCCAGACCCTCCCATCGAAAGGAGATCTCCGAGGGATCGCCGCGATCCCATACACCGGCCATCCCGATGATCAGGGCTGTGGAATGATTTTCATGTCGTCTTTGGAGTCAAGTGATCGAGATCTCTATCGGCTTGCATCGTGCAGGGTCTTTGGGCTGATATGATAGGTCATTCATCCGGTAGGGTTTGGAAGTTATGCACGATGGTTTGTAGAATCTGCTTCTACACCGATTACACCGCTCTAATTGGTGCCGGTGAGACAGCTGAACAGAATAGACATAGAATATCTTGAAGGCAACCTTAGATTGCAACGTGAGGATGAGAATGCAGGTGTTGTTGTTGTCTGGACCATAACCCTAAATCCAGATGCGGATATGATAGACAAACATCACCTAGAGAAGAGGATGGGGCCACACTATGGACAATAAAACATAATCAAAAATCAAAGATAAATCAAAGCAGAGAAGAACAAGAAGAAGTCTTTTGTTATTTGTTATTCTATTCGTTTCTCTTTCTCCTTTGGTGGCTTCTTCTATCAAGCTGGCGAGGGCATCCGCGGATCAACAAGTCATCAAAGCAAGGAGAACGTCCATGTCATGTTCACTTCTGACTGTAAGATGATTTCTTCAAGAAGAATCTAAACAGTTAGATTTGAATGTGCCAGCCCTGTGAATTTTCAGGCATGGCATTCTATAGTATCGATCAGCTGTCCATGCAAAGTCGTGAATCGGCTGACTGTATGAGCCATTGATTCTGGATTCGGCCTCAAGATACCCCAGTGGCTTGAGATACCACGTTGAACTTGGTCCAAGAATTTATCAAACTGAAAAAAGGAGACGAGTCAAATAGTCCATCCATATTGAATCAACAACCACCCGCTTTCTAGCCGCCTTAACCCATGTTTACCATGATTTCTGATAGCACGTTCAAAAATTGGTTTTGTCATTTATCTTCACAAGACTCCTCGTCATGGGTTTATGATAGCCGCATACCTACAACTAATCAAGACGTGTCTGTTGGATTAGGGGGTCTTGAAATAAGAAAGGGACATTTCTACAAAAATTCTGTCAATAGACACCCTCGTGCATAACAACACACGACCTCCATCTCCTTCCGCCATCATAGTGAATTCCCAAGGCCGAACCCCCGCTTCTCAAAAGCCTCATCAATTTCCCTCTCGCTGTCATACCCATAACACCACATCTGCGTCGCCGGATCACTCCACTGATTCGGGCTATGAGAGAAAGTCACGCCCTGAGTCTCTGGAAACATAGCCGCATCGCGCGCCTGCTGCAGGGGCCCATCAGGAAAATGCCAAAGCTGTCCGTTCAGAAGACTGGCCTCCTGCATCTGGCTCGTGCGCTCGATGCGAACCGTTTCGAAGATCGAGAGTACATCGGGCAGATCTGCACGCGACGTGAGATGTGTCAAAGCCTGGGCGAGTGCGACGCCGTCTTCCACGGCCATCGCGGCGCCTGGATTTGTCAGATACCTAGTTAACTGCAAAGATTGAGGCGATTCCCGTACCTTGCGACATGTATGGCAGCATTGCGTGGGCGGCATCTCCCAGAATGACGGTCTTCCCGCTGGCCCAGCGCGACATAGGGGCGCCAGTTAAAAGCGGCCATTTGATAGTCTTGTCAATAAAACCAATTATCTTCGTCAATCTGGATATTCAACTATCAGCATTGCGCTAGGCTCGCGAGATCTGCTACACCAGACCTTGGATCCCAACCTCCAAACTCCGCTCTCATATCGCGCAGCGCTGTCGACTGGTCCCATGTCGATGGATCCGTCTCATCCGGGTGTGACAAGACCATGTTTAAGACCTTTCCGGCGCAAATTGTGTACGTTATGACGTGACGTTTGTCTCCGATCCTAAGGAGGAGGCCGTCAGTGTAATACTTACTCCTTGGTAAAAGTGATGCCGCTTACCAGATATTTAGGGCTGGTTTCTCCAAGAGCCACGCGGTATCGGGATCGTTTTTCACGAGATTTACATCCACAGTGGCTCTGTAGGCAGCGAACCCTGGTTTGTCTAGTGGTTTTTCGATGGATCCGTGTAAAATCCCTCTTGCAACTGACTTGATCCCTGACGTGGCTAATCAGAGCACATTCTATTATAAAATCTGGATAGCTCACCATCTGCGGCAACTATCATATCCGCTTTGAGAAATGATCCGTCTTCTAGGGTTATTGATGGAGTTTGTGGATGGTAATCGACCACTTTCGACCCCAGAACTATCTCGATCCCCAGATCGAGCGCTCTGCGGTACAACGCAGAGTGAAAGTCTGCACGGTGGATGACATGATACGGAGCGTCGAACAGCTTGAGAAAATTTGGAGCCAGCTTCGTGTATCCAATAACCTTTCCATTGCTCCAGCGACGAAACGAGATTGAATCTGGCTCTGTCACGTATGGTTTCAAGTAGGGCCCGAGCCCTAACTTGAGGAGAAGCCGGGTCGAGTTGGGCGGAACTTGGATTCCTGCACCGACCTGGAGAAGTAAGTGGATTGTTGCTTGAGATTGCGATCAGGTGCTCGACTTACCTCGCCAAGCTTAGGCGTTTGCTCGTAGATCGTGACGCTGTGACCATGGGTTTTGAGCGCAACTGCGGTTGCTAGACCTCCGAGCCCTGCGCCGACCACGATGATGTCTAATTTGGGTCTGTCTGTGGGGCATGGTGTGTCTTGCTTTCTGAACTGCTTTATGAATTCTAGGCAGTTGCTTGGATATGTCGGGTCCTATCTTCAGCCTGTGAGAAGATGACCTATCTTTCTTACTGTCATCGTACTGACCTTCAGAGAGGCAGTCGCATACTGGTTAGCCTTGGATGCCATGACAATATTTGATACTGAGGATCACGTCTGACCCGCTTTACAATGAGAATTTGGAAGAAGCCATCAATATAACCAATCTAGCTTTTATATTTATAGTCTCGCCCCTAGTGACTGGTCCTATTCTCTATCCGATCTTTCCCCGCCTCTCCCGCTAACCTGGGGTATCTTGCATCATCCCCAGATATATCTTGCAAAGAAACTCCCTAACGGCGCATCCTAGCTCAAGACAGACAACTACCCCTCACTGCAATTATCT
Source organism: Aspergillus taichungensis (assembly GCA_002850765.1). Classification (NCBI taxonomy): domain Eukaryota; kingdom Fungi; phylum Ascomycota; class Eurotiomycetes; order Eurotiales; family Aspergillaceae; genus Aspergillus; species Aspergillus taichungensis. The sequence continues at coordinate 138,592 of KZ559558.1, read as the reverse complement.
GTCCACTGCAAAATGACTAAAGACGCGGAAACAGTCGTGAACAACGACACCCAAGAACAGCTGCTCCAAGATTTAGAGGAGAGTAAAACCCTCCCACTATGGAAGCAGATGGCGCGGTTAAACCCGCCAGCGCCAGCCCCAATTTGTGTCCCTTTCCTGTGGAAATACAGTTCGATACGGCCTAATCTACTGCGCGCTGGCCAGCTCGTCACTGAGAAGGAGGCTGAGAGAAGGGTGCTCATGCTAATTAACCCAGCACGAGGTATGTCTTTACTTACACTTCCCATCCCTCATAGAAACCCATTCCACGCGTCTCGATGGAAACCCACAGCTAACCCAACCAGACGCACCCTACACAACAGACACCCTTTACGCCGGGCTTCAGCTCGTCATGCCCAACGAGGTCGCACCAGCCCACAGACACACCGCATTCGCCATGCGATTCATTATCGAAGGCAGCGGCGGCTTCACCGCCGTGCACGGTAAGCGGATCAATATGGAACGGGGCGACGTCATCCTAACCCCAACCTGGCATTACCACGACCACGGCAAAGACGGATCGGGCCCCATGATCTGGCTCGATGGCTTGGACCTGCCCACCTTCCAGCACTTCCCAGTGCATTTCGTGCAGCATTTTGCGCAGTCGCGGTATCCGGCTGAGAATGTCGACAGCGGGTCGTCCCCGATTGTGTTTCCGTGGGCGCGCATGAAGGCGTTGCTGGATGGGGACGCCGCCGAGCACTGGGTATCTCGGAGGTATTTGAGGGATGGGGGTCGCGAAGGTGAGGAGTCCTTTTTGCGGTATCGCGCTGTTTGCTTTCCTTGGTAGGGCGTCTGCTGATCCTGACAGTGAGCCGTGTTCTCGGGGGTTGCGCGGAGAGGTTGGAAGGGGGCCGTTCATCGCCGTGGCGTCGCGAGACGACTTCTGCTGTGTACCATGTTATTGCTGGAAGTGGGTATTCCATGATTGGAGAGCAAGAGTTCGCGTGGAAGAAGGGGGATACCTTCTGTGTTCCGTCGTGGTATCGATATCAGCACTGTGCAATCTTGGGGGAGACGGTGTATCTTTATCGGTTTGATGATAAGCCGATGATAGAAGCATTGGGGTTTTATCGCACGGAGGATACAGATGTGGAGTCTCTTGTGAAAGACTAGATGTGTTGCAGTGGATTCGTTACTTGATACTACTGGCAAACCCTAACTTCCAAGTAGAGGATACACATTCGTAGTGGATTGATTATGATAAGACGATATACATTCCCGTGACTGTAAGCTCGGTTACAATTAGGAAACATAAAAGAGTCCTTTTCTCATGAATCTTATCTCAGACAATGTACTGATCTAGCAAGACATAAATATATGCCTGAAACCCAAGGCGAAAATAGATCCCGATCACTCCCCGATCCTCCCGATGGTTCCCCGCATCCCCATCACTTCCATCCTTTCCCCGGAACAAGCACACTGGTTTGTCCTCTCGCCTCATCATAGCTTTGATGCAATGAATAATCCAAGCACCAATCGCTCTCCAGACGCACACCCGGTGAAACGGCGTCGGGTGGCTTTGGCTTGCGACCCTTGCCGGACTCGGAAGTCCCGTGTTCGTGTCTATCCCTCAGCTCTAGCGATCTACAAGTGGCTGAACTCACTAATGGCATTCTAGTGTGATGGAAACCGCCCAAAATGCTCCTTGTGCAGTGACTTGGGTTTTGACTGCTGCTATACACCTTCGTCGACAGCGACTAATGTCATCGTCCAGAAAGAGTATGTATGCCACTATTTCGGCGGGTACAGGCGGACAGGCGGTTGACAGTCATTGCCTAGCTATTTGAGTGGCCTCGAAGGACGTGTAAAAGCCTTGGAGAACTCGCTGTTAGCAGTCCGAAATGATCTTAGTGGGCTGTCATGTCGTGTGGACCAAGGACATCACCTTAAAAATGGACATGACGAAGATCATCCGCCCGGTGCGGCGATTCCAGACCTTGCAGGGACGGAGGATTCCGTTGATGGAATGGGCACCGTGAAGCTGGTTGAAGAGGAGGACTCGGGGTTCTTCGGTGTGTTCTTTTCAATGTCTATTGCTTGTTCGTGCTAAGTGGATCAGGTCCGTCGTCGAATGTCGCCTTTCTACGACACCTAACACGAGGAATTGTCAATTCTGGGACTCTGAGCGGGGGTCTGGCAAACACTGTGCTCAAAATGGGCGTTTACGAAGGTGGTTTTGTTAACGCTTCTCGCCCGCCTAGCCCTAGACTACGTCAAAATGATCGATCGTCCAAACGTGGCGAAGAAAATAGTATCTTTGCGGTACCCCCTCAAGCAGAAACGCTGGAGCTCATCCATCGGTTCTTCTCGGACACAGGGTTGCTGTTCCCGTACATATACGCACCTGCTTTTCTCGAAACGTACCATCAGATGGCGAGGGAGAATTTCGGCAAAGTGAGGCGGACGTGGTTGGGGTTGTTGAATATGGTGCTCGCCATGTCTACAATTACGACCAGTCCTGGGATGTCCGATGCCGATGCGCGGATTGCGGAGTCGGATGTGTTTTACCAACGAGGGCTCGGGCTCTGCGGTAGTGAGATTCTTAGGGGTACTACTTTGGAAGTTGGTAAGATTGTCCTGTGGAGAGTTGCCGTTCACGGTTACTAAGTTGATGCTCAGTCCAGTTTCTTCTCCTGATGGGCCAGTACCTTCAAGGGACGCAGAAGTCTGTACAGGCATGGACTATACATGGACTGGCTGTTAAAGCCGCCCTCCAACTTGGGTTGCATTCCCGGGATGCCTCAAGAGCTTTCTCTCCAATCGAACAAGAAACGAGGAAGAGGACGTGGTATGGCTGTGTTGTACTAGACCGGTGCGCTGAGAACTCGAATTCCCCCGCTATATTCCCAGCTGAGTGGATGTTAGGACGCTGAGCATGACGTTTGGACGGCCTGCAGCCATCCCGGACAGCTATGTCAAACTTGAACTACCAGCATCACACCCTGACCTGGACACCTCCGCAGTGATAGAGTCTGAAACAAGTAGCCTGTCTCTATCATTCTTCAATGCATCCATGTACGTTTCTCTCCCGCTCCCGGGCTCATATCGCTCACAGTCCACCAAGAGAGCTATACAAGCAGATGTGGACCATCCTCGACCTTCTCTATGGTCAAAACTTAGGCTGCGACATCTCCCCCAGCGTTAGCCAAACCGTCTCGCAGGTCTTCGCCATAGAGCAGCACCTGTTCACCTGGGAGAAGGGCCTCCCGGACTCACTACGCTTAATCGACATCACAGGTTTGAGAAACGCAACCCAAGAGCCTTCTTCGAACACGGCGCACTTTTCCTGGAAGTTCCGCACCATTCTCACCCTCCGCCACTTGAACCTGCGCGTCCTTCTCCACCGCCCGATCCTCGTCAAATTCATAGACGCCTGCGGCGGCCTGCAGCCTGATCCGCAGGAGTTAAAGCTTCTTCAGCAGATGGGACCGAATAGTCTGCGCGTGTGTGCGGACTGTGCTATGGAGATTATTGATATCGTCTACGATATCGTCTACGGTCCTGAATGGCGACGTCGCCTTTTGGGAGCGTGGTGGTTCTCACTCTACTACAGTATGTTTCGTCTATCGTTACCTTGTTTGGTAACAGTCAGTTGCTCATTCCTTCTTTTAACTCAGCATTCAACGCGGCTTTCGTCATCCTGGGTCTGTTTTGGGTGTGTCGAAACGAGACTGTAACAGGTCAATCTATGGCTGCGTTGGTCGACCGCGCACAGTCGTACCCTTGTCGGGCGATTGCTGCCCTTCTCAAACTTGATGGTGGGAACCGGATGGTCGACCGATGTCGTGTATACTTAGAGCATTTTAGTAGTGCATTGGATGCGCGAGGTGAGTCATTTCTTTTTTTCTTTCTTTCTTTCTTTTTTTTTTTTATACTTCTTCTCCTTGCTTGCTCTTCTCAGATGTCCATTCCAGTTCTAGGTTAGGCATATATTGATATAATAATCTTCACAGAGAAAGCAATTTCAGACCCGAGTTTTGCCCCCAACTCTGGTCTCTATAGCACAGTATCACTGGTTCCGCCGAGTGAATTCAATTTCTCGCCACTCGGGATGGAGTTTGGCGAGTTCATGGCGGACGGGGATCTCCTGGCTTTGCTTAATCGGGAGTAAATTGTACCCTAAGTCAGACACTGCCCCAGCCCCATTTAATTTGAGTTACTCTTGAGAAATGAAACTATAAGATAAGGACTGTAGATCATGTAGAGGTCTTCTGACATAGGAAAGGATCGGGGCGTACGAGATCATCTGCGCCCCGTGAGGAGATCCTCGGACCAGTAGTCGGTCTTGCATCTCATGACGTCGAAATAGGATTCATGAGGATTATGGATTTTGCCCTGGCATTGCAATTGAGCAGTTGAGGTCTTCCGGACTAGCCTTAAGCGCAGACCGGGTTTCTCATTGAGCCCTTGTCTGAAGTGATCTGCGTGAAGGAATCAACCTGATCGACCATGAACAATTGATAGATGTTGATAGCCACGTAACGTGTCTTCCCACCGAGGAGCATATAAAGATCAAGCCAGTCTCTTTCTATTCTTCATACTACATCCCGACTACCCCTACCTTCAACTATAGGTCTTCGCGTAAGATTACTCTTCCTTCCGATCCACACCCGATCTTTCCCCGCCCTCTTTCGCATACCTAGCACCTACTAATTATCCTCAACATTCCTTTCACTGTACACAAAAAACACCCCAGAAAACAATGGAACTCCCTTGGAAACGACTCATCCGCTTCGAAGCCACCGACGGCCGGATCCTCCGCGGCGAACCCCTCGTGGAGGACAGCGTCGACCTCGGCTTCGTCACAGCAGCCGACCAGATCCAGGCGCGAGTCATCTCCGGCGATGATATCTACGACACGACCGGCAAGACGACCTTCACAGATGATGTGGTGACTGTCAAAACGATTCTGGGCCCGCTGGCGCAGAATGAGGTGCCGATCATCCGCTGTGTGGGGTTGAATTATATGAAGCATAGTTCGTTGAATCCTGCTTGCTCTATGGAGTGAATCCCAACGCGTTGAAGGGATGTACTGACGAGCTTGCCACGCGCAATACAGTCAAGGAAGCAGGACGCACGCCTCCTCCGTTCCCGTTTATCTTTTTCAAGCCCAATACGACGCTTCAGGATCATGGTGCGCCTGTTGAGATCCCTTCGATTGCGCAGGACGATCAGGCGGACTATGAAGGGGAACTCGTATGTCGTCTCTTCCTTTTCGTTTCCTTGTGGTCTACTTATGATAGAACCACATACCCTCGTTCCTCCATGTCTATGTTCTAACGTCAAGTAGTGCCTCGTGATCGGCAAAGACGCCAAAAACGTCCCCCGCGACCAAGCCCTCTCCTACATCGGCGCCTACACCGTCGGCAACGACATCTCATCGCGCAGACTCCAGCGCGACCCCGCGCTGGCGGGTCGCGTGCCGCAGTGGGGGTTTTCCAAAGGCTTCGATACCTATGCGCCGCTGGGCCCGTGTCTGGTGGCCGGATCGCAGGTCGCCGATCCGGCGGCGCTGCATCTGCGCACGCTGATCGACGGGGAGGTGCGGCAGGATGAGCTCGTCGCAGATATGCTGTTTGATTGTGCGTATATCGTGTCGTATTTGTCGCAGGGGACGACGCTGCAGAAGGGGAGCCTCATTATGACGGGGACACCATCCGGTATGTTTCTCTCTTTCTCTCTATATACGGCATTCGATGTGTGGCTTGTTACTGACGCTGGGTTTGTTGAACAGGGGTTGGGTCGGGATTGCAGCCTCCGAAGTATCTGAAGCCTGGGACGCAAATGGACGTCAGTGTGGCAGGGATTGGGACTTTGAGGAATAGCGTGGTTTATGCTTGATCTGTAGAATGTTTCTGGAATTAGTGGGTGGCTGGTTTGAACCGTGGTTGAGTATGGCTAGGCCAGCTGTTTCTAGTAGAAGAAACCGCACTGCCTTGAATGGTGACATACTACCATGTTTGACATCTGAAGCAATTCGAGATAGAGAAATCACACTTCTGTTTCACTGTTCACCCCACATTCTATCAATTCTTGGCACTGGGGAGTCTGGACTCTGGACGCGTGGATGACGCAACGATCGACGGTTGATATTCTGCTAAGAATAACACGCCTCCGCCTTCTCCTCTTTTCCCATTCTTCTACTTCCCAGTCCCTGTTTCACATCTGATACCTCCTCCCGATCTCTCTACATGGCCACTCAATCATGTATCTCGACTTCTACAACCGCCTGGGGTTGGGCTCCCTCCTCACGATGGCCCTCTCGCTCGTCTCCCCGCGCGAGCGCACCCTCGTGAAGCATGAGCCCGCTCTACCCCCCTCGTACCCACTGGCCGTGCGCAACCCCTATCTCTCGGCCTGGATGCCCAGCAATCAGGTCCAGACGCTGCCCTACGCGGAACCCCAGTTCTGGGCCGGCCAGAGCCTGACCTGGTCGGTCATGGCTCGCGTCGACGGCCAGACGTACAGCCTGATGAGCGTCAAGAACCCAGGCGACAGGATTCGTCCCGCTGTCGTGCGCTCCGCGGAGTATACCGCGTCGCACTCGGTTTTCACCTTGACCGCTGGCTCGGTTGTCTTTACGCTGGACTTCTTTTCGCCGGTGTCGCCGTCGAATTATTTACGGCAGTCGCTGCCTTTCAGTGCGCTTTTGCCCTTGTTCCTGAACTTGAAATGGTGCTGATTGTTGGACAGGTTACTTGACTGTTACTGTCTCGGAGTCGCTGGGCAAGGAGATCCAGGTATTCTCCGGTATAGATGGCAGGTGGGCGGGGAGACCGCAACGGACCGCCCGCCGGTTTCAACACGCCAATTCAACCGCCATATACTCTCTGGGCGTGAAGAATGCCGTCCCGTACACGGAGCACAACGATATGGCGACCTGGGGAGATACTATCTTTGCCGCACGCCCGAGCCGCACATCCAAACTCTCCTTCTCGTCGGGGAACCGTGGCAACGTGCATTCCGAATTCGTGCGCTCCGGGAAACTGTCCGGGCACAACGAGGCCTGGGTCCCCGGAGGCATCGTGGCGCTGTCGCACGATCTTGGCACCGTCACGGGGAGCAAGTCCGTGGGTTTCGCGGTCGGTTATGTGAGAGAAGCGGCCATCAATTACCTGGGGAAACCCTACACGGGATACTATCGAGCTGCGTATCCCACCACGGCGGAGGCTCTGGCGCACTTCTTCGATGACTACACGGATGCCCTCCTAGAATCGCGCGTGCTCGACACGGAGATGGCCACCCGGGCGGCGGCCGCGGCGGGTCCCAAGTATGCGCACATTGTCACGCTTTCCGCGCGCCAGGCCTACGGCGGCATTGACATCACGATTCCCGACGATACAAAAGACCCTAGTGATGTCCTGGCGTTTATCAAGGAACTTTCCAGCAACGGCAATCTCAACACGGTGGACGTGATCATGCCCGCCTTCCCCATCTACTACGTGATGGACCCCGACTACATCCGACTGCTCCTCGAGCCCATGATGCGGTATCTGGCGGCGGGCCGCTGGCGGCAGCCGTACGTGATCCACGACATGGGCTCACACTACCCCAACGCGATCGGGCATGATAATCAAGTCGCCGAGCCGATGCCCATCGAAGAGTGCGGCAACCTGATGGTTCTGGCCCTGGCCTACGTGCGCGCCACAGGCGACACAGCGTGGGTCGGGCAGTACCGCGACCTCCTGCGGCCCTACGCGGACTACCTAGTCGACAACGGCGTCGACATCGCCCTACAGCTGTCCTCCAACGACGCGGCGGGACCCCTAGCCAACGAGACGAACCTGGCCATCAAAGCGACCGTCGGTCTGAAAGCCTACGGCGCCCTGACCGGCGAGACGGAGTACTCCCGCATCGCCGATGAACGGGCCAACCTCTTCTTCCACGAGGGGCTGGGCACCGACGACGCCCAGACGCACTTCGTCCTGCAATACCCCGACAGCCCGGACTCCTGGAAAACGCCGTACAACATCTTCCCGGACGTGCTGTTCGACCTGCGCACCTTCCCGGACGCAGCGCACCGGATGAGCAGCGCCTTCTTTCGCACCGTGCGCGCCGAGTACGGCGTGGCCCTCGACCACCGCCAGGACTGGGCCAAGTCCGACTGGAACATGTGGCTGGCGGCGACCTTGGACGCGACGACGCGCGACGAGTTTGTCGATGACTTGTGGGCGTATATGACCAACGGCAAGCATACCTGGCCCTTCTCGGACCGCTATGTGTCCACCTCGGCCAAGGGGGCTACCCCTGGCGTGCCTGTTCTGTGCCGGGCACGACCCACGGTTGGGGGCCATTTTGCCCTCATGGCTCTCCAGGGACCTAGATCTCTCCAGTCGGCTGTCGCGAAGGCGCTGGGTGAGACGCCGGCAGCGACGGAAGTGTTGGTGGAGATGGACGGCGACGAACTATGACGAGTGATGTATTTACCTTGGGATCCCACGATTGGTGTATATAATCTTCAAGACGAATCGATTCCCGCAGCTATGATACGATACCTGTTGAAACCCTTTCGGTTAGACGCGACGGGCTATCCTTCTTTCCACGGAGTTTTAAATCTAATTTACTCAGCTGAGTATTCTATACTTGATTTCTGGCCATGACAGAATACTAATGATATGTGATATAAGCCACTGTTCATGATTAACTCGGCAGAGTTGGTCTCTGATACCCTTTTGGCCGAGCGGTATAGTGGCCGCGCGCGAGTCCTATATCTCAAATCATAATACATATTCCATCAATTAGCACTACTGCAAAAAGGAGATAGAGAAAAGAAGAATAAAACAAGGGGAAGGGATTAAACGCCACTGAACACCACAGGCTTCCAGATACACGGCAAAAACTTGAAAACTCAATACACTATTTTCGAAGCTCAGTCATGACACAGCCACCTCCAGAAAGACTTGATATATCAAGTAGAGGTCATTGAGGATTCTCTACTGGGAATCGATGAACAGGGTGATGGTGTGGAGGGTGTCAGAATTGGGGGTGTTTGAATTGGAGTTGCGGGGGCTGGGATCCACTCCATCACACGGTCTCGTACCCACTCTGATCTTGCAGTATCATCATCATTGAAAGGCGTATCCATGTCATACCCGGAGGCAGTGAGCGACACGACACGGACTAGATTCCAGGCCATTTCCAGGAGGTCTAGACTTGGCAGTGGAAGGTGTTCAGGATCAGTTGTGTGCATTTCGATAATATCACCTGAAACGATCTTCTTCCCGGACTCGCGATAGATAAAGCTTTTATCAACTGCATCAAGGTTTCTTGTTGTTGCCGGACGTTCAAGAACAGAGACACTGTCATTGGATTTATACTTAGACAGAGATAGCCAGTGGAACTCCATCTCGAGAGTTCTTTCATCAGTTGAGAGAGACACAGGACGCAGAGCAAATCTACCCTGTGCCCACGCAGTATGCAGATGAGATGCCATGCACATCATATTGCAAGCACTACCTTGGGTGTTGCCAGTGGAATCAGGGCCCGCAGGGAAGATACAAGCCTTCTATCTATCTATCTGTTCCTCCGGCCAGAACAAGGCAAGGATTGTCCAGAAAGATGGGCAGCATCGGTCTGATCCTGTCTGGTCTTTGGGATCCTTGAGGAGATATTGTGGGAAGGTATGTGCGACATCGCATGGTTTGGACTGTGATAATACGCAACAATCATTGTCTCGTTCCCTGACTAGAGTTTTTAGTTTTTCTGTTCGTCGAACTGAGGGGCGCGAATCGCGGTTGGAGGTCTCTGAAACAGTATCGGACCGGCTGTTCTCGACCACTAGACCAATAACACCGATCGACGAATGATAGGACCTTGAAACTATTGGTTCTTCAACAAACAGTGTCCCGGTTTTGAGTGGCTTTTGGGCCCATAGACGGGGGGCGGAGAGCGTAGAATCTACAATGATTGAAGTGAGACGCGGGGCGGATCTTAGGCCATCGACGATAGTAGCAAGATTGGCGAGATCGGCTACCTGGCAAAAGGCCCAAAAACTGACTGGGACTGGCTGCTGGTTTAGCACATCGTGAAGACGATGGAGCAGTGCATCCCGTTCTGGGGATCGATCAAAATAATGTTCGTTTGTTGAGTTTTGCGGTACGGGGGAACTCGCTGCAATCGTCACACTGGGATCTAACGACGAGCCGTCGGGTTCTATTGTGTCTCAGATCTTCTTGATCGTACTGAACAGAGGTCTTAAGACACACAATGCCTCAAATCAAACAGAAACAGACTCTTGGTTTTGTGGTTGGGAGGGGTGAGGGAGACTTGATGCATTTGATGGCGGGGGGGAGGGGACATGCTGGATTTGATGGCGGGAGGAGGGGATTTGTTGATTGTGATGATAGAGAGGAGAAGGAGGTAGGAGGAAGGAGGAATGATGGAATGATGCAGTCAGGATGAAGTCAAAGTGAAATGTCAACATGGAAGGAGCTCGCAATCACCTGATGTTATACTCTTATGTATAGTTATGATGATCCCCTGGAGCGGCTGACATAAGCGACAGCTCCCTCCCACGGACGCTAAACCCAAACGGGACGAATCCAAACTTCCCCAATTGCGTCTCTCTCTCTCTCGCTCTCTCTCGACCTCACCTTCTTCTTCCTCTTCCTCTTCCTCGTCCGCTTCTTATCCCCCCCCCCCTTTCATCCAGTTGAATCCTCCTTCTCTTTCCAATTTCTACTCCCACTCCTTCTTCTCTTCTTCTTTCTTCCCTGTTCTAGATTCTTTTTCTCCCCTTCTTTCCTCTTTTCACACCGCCTCCTCAGGTCGACAACTCGCCATATCAAATCCGTCTCCTGATCTTAGATCGCCCAGTTTCATCACGGTCATACTATTCCGCTGATCTCTCCCTCACTCATGGCTTCTGTAAGTCCGTCGGTGTCTCACCCCCCGTCCTCTCAATCCCCCTGCTCCGGTGATACGCATCCCCAGATGCGCGCCTCGAGCTAACGTGTTGCCATCAATAGCCCCGTCCGCCTCATAACTTCGGTGCGCAAGGCTACTCGTCCCTCCCCAACGGTGCCACCAACCCTGTCCCCGGGGCCGTCCCACTTCTCCCCAACAATGGCCGGATCATTCAAAACGGCCCGACTAGAGTTCTCTGTATTGCCGATGTGCGAGGTGAGTTTCCTCCCCCCCCCCCCTCCCCTTGCGGTCCTTCGCGCGGTGGGTTGAATCCTGGCGTTCCATGTGGCTAACGCATCTCGATGTGTCTTTTCCGTTCTGTGTGACGTAGGGAACTTGAAGTCTCTGAATGAGCTGGCAAAGCAGGCCCGTGCGGATCATATTATTCACACTGGTGACTTTGGCTTTTATGATGATACCTCCCTGGATCGGATTGCAGACAAGTGAGCTCTCCCCCTTCCCCTCCCCTTCCCCTACCCTCGGGTCAGCCTCAAGTTACCATTCCGACCATTCCACCCCCACGGTGCATCCCCGCGTACCTGCCTTTCGGCCTCATATCAAGGGTGAGTTTCGAGTCATCGAGCTAACCCATAACCTTCCCCCAGGACGCTCAAGCATGTGGCACAGTACTCTCCGCTGCTTCCTGAAAACGTGAAGCGCGCGATTGCTCAGACCCCTCCCCAGCAGTCCATCAAGCAACGGTTCACGCCGGATCAGCTTCCCCTCTCGGAGCTTTCGATGCTGCTCGACAAGCGGTTGACCCTCGACGTGCCTGTTTACACCGTGTGGGGTGCTTGTGAGGATGTCCGGGTGTTGGAGAAGTTCCGCTCCGGTGAATACAAGGTGGACAAGCTGCACATCATTGACGAGGCGAACTCGCGGTTGCTGGACATCGGGGGGGTCAAGTTGCGCCTGTTGGGGTTGGGAGGTGCCGTCGTGATGCACAAGCTGTTCGACAACGGTGAGGGGAAGACAACGATCGCCGGTGGCCAGGGGACCATGTGGACGACGCTGCTGCAGATGGGCGAGTTGATCGATACGGCGAACCGCGTCTACGACCCCTCCGAGACCCGCATCTTCGTGACCCATGCCTCGCCCGCGCGGGAGGGCATGCTGAACCAGCTGTCGGTGACGCTCAAGGCCGATTTCTCCGTCTCGGCCGGTCTGCATTTCCGATACGGCTCCTCCTACAACGAGTTCTCCGTCAACCCCTCACTCGACCATTACCGTGGCAAGCTGGCCGCGTCCAAGGCCTCCTTCCACGACGTGTGGGAGACGGTCCGCGGCGAGGTCGAGGCGGCCATCTCCTCCAACGAAGCCCAGAAGACGCTGCTGGACAACGCCCTCGATGTGGTCCACAAGATGCCCACCGTCGCCAACGGCGGGAACCCCTTCGGCGGTCCCTCCGCCGCGGGCAACGGCGCCGGCCAGGTCGACGAGAGCGCCTTCAAGAACATGTGGAACTTCAACCTGGCGGATGCCGCGTTTGGCTTCCTGGTGCTGGAGATCGAGGGCGGCCGCATCGCCACGGAGATGCGCGCCCAGGGGTTCAACTTCTCCCACCGCAGCGGCAAGCCCCTGGCCGCGGGCGTGCCGGCCCCCGTGACGGGCGGGCCCCCGGCGGGCGTCTCGTCCCCCGCCAGCGCCACGCGCGGGCCCCCGCAATTTGGCCAGGCCCAGCCAGCCCGGGTCGCCCCGCCGGCCCAGCAGCCGCCCAAGGGCCAGGCCGGTGCCTCTCCCGCCCCCGTGATCCCGAAGCCTGCCACGCCGCAGCCCGCGGCCGCATCCGCTGCTCCCGGCTCCCCCGCCAAGTCCGCCGACGCCAACGGCACCGCCCAACCGGACAAGTCCGCCGAGTCGCCCGCGTCCCGCGGGGAGAAGAAGCTGACGAACGGTCTCTTTGTGTCCAACGTCGATAACGAGCAAGCCGTCCGGGATCTCTTCCCCGAGGAGGATCGGTCCAAGGTGGTGAAGGTGGAGAAATGGGGCAAGTACAACCACGTCGTCACGTTCAATACGGTCGAGGAGGCCAAGGCTGCGCTCGATCGCCAGCCCACCGACCATAAGAAGCCCACGCCGCAGGGTCAACCCCGCAAGCCCAATGTCAAGTTCTTCGAGGACCGGGGCGGCCACCGCGGCAACGCCGGTACCTGGCAAGGCAGTAACCGCGGCTCCAACTCGCAGCGCGGATATCAGAGCGGCGGTGCCAGTGACAGCGAGGGTGGCCGCGGGCGCGGTGGATTCGGCGGACGCGGTCGGGGTCGCGGAGACCGGGGTGGTCGCGGCGGCGGGCGCGGGGGTCGCGGTGGTTTCACCAAGGGGTCCTCCGATTCTCCAGCGCCGACGTCGACACCCTCCGGCGGTGACAAGCCGTCGGGCGGTGATGCAGCCTGAGCCGTGACGTGACAGATGCCATGTTTTGCTTCTTGTTGATCTTTTTTTTTTCCCCCCGTTTCTCCTTTCTCAAAACGCCCTATTCTCTTTTCGTTTTCCTTTCTATTTTGTATCGAAATCTCTTTTTTCTCTTTTCTTACAGGGCTTCGTTAAATTCCCAGCACGTGTTTCAATTACCACGAATATTCTAATTTTTATTTGTTGTGCGATTTACAACACCGTATCTTCTGTATCTCTTTTCTCTGGCCCTCTGTCTAACTACTACTCCGTTGTTCGCTTTTTTTTTTCTTCTTTATCTTGCAGCGAGATTCATGCTTTTGTTCTCCGCAGTAGTCAGTGAGTCAGTGGGTCAGCCAGTCTTCTTGGGACTGTCCATCCGACGGTCGACAGACGGGTACACCTTATACTTTGTATGGTATGATATGGGATGATATGAGCATCAAATAGTCAGGATGGCTCGAAGGGGAAGAAGGGGAAGTAGAAGATGGGACGAACCAAGGAAAACAATATAAAAATTTAAAAATCATCTTGATAGTAACCCTTACCCTCGTCGATTGATGCTATCCTTCTATTTTATACAGACTTCTTCTTCAATGCTGCGTTGGTACTGGCGTGTTTACTTCCTACCATCTCGTTCCTCCTTTTCTTCTTTCCTAAAAAGGTAGTATCAATATCAAGATCAAGATCAACACCCCTTGCAGTTTCCTTTCTTCATTCACTTTTACTTCCGCTGTCTAGGCCATCCCTCTTTCCTTCTTCCTGTTTTCTTAAAAAGGTAAGAACAAGTACTACTTTACTACTACTACTACTACCCAGAATTTGGTCGTTATCTTGTCCAAAATGGCGAGTAAAGTCTGCAGATTAGGGATACAGTATTGCATTGAATATTAAAGATACAATAATCCACGAATAAAAAAAGCCACAAGAATTGAGAGTTAATCATCATCGTCGTCATAAGTATGCTCAGTAAGTAGCTAGTAGTTCCTGTTGTGCATGACCAACCAAAGTAGAGATGAAAAGGCAATCACGCCGAAAGAAGAAGACGCAAGAAATACTGATCAAGACACCATCCAAAAAGTCCAGCAGCTACGCCAATTGGGCGAACGTTCTTTCCAAACGTGAGCCCGTAGAACGCGAGACACAAGCTGCTTGTATATCGTCATGTCAAATCATGTCCTCCATCCTCCATCAAAGCGCCGAGCAAGTCATAGCATGGTGTACAATCTTTCTTTCCCTCTTTTTTTTTTGTTCAGTTGAGACTCTTCCTTCGCCAAGACGAAAATCAACCCAGACGAAGGGAAACCCAACAAGTGTGCAAAGGTGGCAATTAAGACAGGAAAATAGAAAAAAGATAGAAAAAAAAGGTTAGATGCCAAATATAATGCAGTGTGGTCGAACGTAGTCGAGGCTGGGTGTCCAGAAAATGGAGTTCGGTAGGAGTATGTATTCCATCCACGTATTAATTCGTTCTGATATCTTTTCTTGCTGTGAAGGTTCACCGTCCTTCTCAGCTTCATCAATCTCGTATCGACCGACGGGGGGTGTAATCGGCGAGGAAAGTAGCGCGGCAGCCGTAAAATTAAGGTCGTGCGGGTGATCCCTCCCGGAACTACTTGGCACGGCCCATGATGTCCTCCACATCCTGCTGGTTGACAACCACGCCCCCTTCGGAACACCGCGCCTTGTTCCGCAGCTCCGAACAGAGGTTGTCGACGTCAATCTCGCCGTTGCGGAACCTCTCCATCGATTGTAGACGATCCCTGTGATCACTGTCAGTATGGTGCGCAATGCGTCGGACCAATTGTTGGGATGGGGAGACCACATACCAGATCTTAGTGCAGGACAGCATCTGAGCCTTGTCCTCACCAGGAACAACCTCATCTTCCTCCAACTTGCTGTCAATCTGGTCCAACAGGCTCTTCTTGGCTGCCGGCTGCGCCGGTGGCACTTGTTGGGTGCCCGTGCCCAGCTCGGAGAAATTGTGTGAGGGACTTCCCAGGTCCGGCAACGGGAACGCGTCGTCAAAGAAGGTGCCAAAGTCCTGGGACAGGATGCTATCCTGCGGTTCTCGCCAGTCCCCGAACAGCACGGGGTCGAACTGGCCACCGTTCTGCTGGGCCATCCAATCGAGCCCGGGAGTCTGATCGGCGGAAGAATCGGCCGGTTCGGTCTGGTGGTGAGCATTCGGGGGTTCGCTGGTGCCCTGCGCCGGGGTGTTGGTGGCACTCTCGCTGTTGGACCGCACCGCGGGGATGGGATTTCGGATGTTGCCGCACGCCAGCCCCAACTGAGCGCAGAAGGACTCCTCCCCGTTGATGGTGTGGTAGGTGCAGGCCTCATGGTGGCCTGAGGTCTTGGCGGCCGGGGAGTGAATGTTGGGCTCGGGGGACGTACCGCTCGACGAGAGCAGGTGGCTCAGGTGGGAGTCGGACGAGGAGGATGGCGAATCGGAGTTGGAGAGGTCGATCACATGCGGCGGTTTGGAGTCGCGGGCCGATCGGGCGGCGGGCTTCGCGGGCGCGGAGGCGGATGCCGGGGTGGTGCCGGCGGACGACGGGGCCGTGGGACTGTGACCGGTGGGGGACTGTCGGCTCACGACGCCGGGCACGTTGGCGTTGCGGCGCGAGGCCTCTTGGTCCTTGGGGGGTTGGGGCGCAGCCTTGGCCCACGGGCCGTTGTTGAAGAGATGCGTGCTGGGCAGGTCGCCGAACTTGGGGAAGTCGAACAGGAACTCGCTGTTATTCAGGCCTTGCAAGCCGCGGGAAGGCGCGTTGGGGGCGGAGCTCATGGCCAGGAAGCCGTTTCCGCCGCTTGCCGCAACGCTCAGACGCTTGCGATACTCGCGGAGTTCGACATTCAGACCCGACTCCGCCTCGTCGGGGGGGAGGCTTCCGGGAAGATCACCGATCAAATTGTCGCCATGGAAGTCAAACTCGGGGTCAGTGGGAAAGTCGAGAAAAGGGCTATCGTCGCCGCCAAAGCCCAAGCCGCCGGACAGGGCGGAACGATCGAAGCCGGGCGACATGGTGAAGCTATCCAAGGAGTGTCGAGCGGGGGTGGCGTCGGGATCGGGCTTGAGTTGGGGTTGATGGGCAGGAGGACTTTGCTGCTTCGATGAAGACTTGTCCTCGGACCCTTGGTGGGAGGGTTTGTTGGAGGAGAGGGCGGCTAAGAGGAGGTCTTGCTGATCCGGGGTGAGGTAGAGGCCTTGCTGGTAGAGGGCGTTATAATCGGTCATGGTGGGGCTGGTGACAGAGCCGTTTAGGTCAATGATGAACCGTGATGGTGCAGGGCCGGGCTTCCCGCCCGCTGTTCAAACGATAAAGACCGTCGCGCAATCACCGGATCAAGGTTGTTGCACACAAGGGCGCAGGCCGAGTCAGCAAGGCTTTGTCTGTTAGGTAGTGGCGTATTTCCGCGGGTAAAGTTTCCTCGGTTCCCCACTTGGGATATCGCCGCAGGATATCCTGTTTGCCGATCGATATCCACGAGGATATCGGAGGAACAGATGGAGGATGTTCAAAATTTGCGAAAGGGGCAGAAACAATCAAGATGGTGACCAGAGATAACCGGGGGGTGCCACTGAATGAGGCGTGATCTGGACCACGGCGTTCCGAGCGATCAATGGAAGTGGGGAGAAGCCAATCGAAGGACCGTCGGGAGTTGAAAGTGGGGTCAGAGAAAGATCTACGAGCCCAGATGAACGACAAAACAAGATTGAGGGCTGGATGGATGAAAAGTGTTGAGATGAAGATGGAACGAGAAAGAGGGGAAAGTGAGAAAGAGAAAGAAAGAGAGAGTTGGGAGCCTGAGTCAACGTCGAGAGAAACGTGACGGGAGATTCCCCAGGCAGCATCGGTGCGCTCTGATTGGTTCATGGGCGGGCCGAGACCACATCCGAGAATTATGCTGCTTAGAAATCATGTTCTCGCCTGAGGATCTATCCTCGTGTCGGTGTTATTGGTGGATGACAGGGATATATATTAGCAGGTCGCCTTGTTCGTATTCCGTCATTTGACTGGGTTTCTCTTTCTTTTCTGGTGGAATTGGTGAGTGTATCGTGACGGTGAAGATGCCTTGATCTCTTATCGATCAGGATCTCTCCAGATCTGACGTAATTGGGAAAGTCTCCGAGACTCGGTCTTGTCCCCCCGACTGCCTGGATGCCTGATCGCCACCATCTGAACACTCCTGTTGATGGACGTTATACCTTCCCCACTGGTTTGTATTCACCCAAGGCAGTATCCGTTCACTTCCATACTATATACTCCGTACAATCAGACTGTCCAACGTCGATGACGTACAGATCGACTGGTGATCCCCGCTCACGTGACGTGTTGCATAAGGTGGCATAATCAGATGAGTCATTGTGAACGTTAATCACACGTGACCTCCGTCCCAAACGCCGCGGCGATCGAAATCCGTCGCAACAACATCATTCCTGGGCAGATCATTTCTCGCCTCCCCAACATCCCATCTCACTTGAATCAAATACGATTGCTTCATCATACATCCCCGCACCATGTCTGACGTAGTCGCCCTCGAGGCTGAGGTCAAAGAATTCAAGATTCAGGTATGTCACCGCATCCCTCAGCGGTTCCATCCTATCGCTAACCCCCCCATCAGCTGGAAACCGTCCAGTCCAGCTTGCAGGTAGACCCAGACAATACGGAACTACAGAGTCTCAAAGCTGAGCTGGAAGAACTGATCTCCTTGACCGAAACCTCCATCGCCGAACTACGACCCGCCAAACCCTCTGCCCCACCCAAGCCGTCCGCCTCGTCCTCCTCCGCCTCCCACCACAACCACAGCACCAGCCACTATCACCATCCTTCCCAATCCGACTCCCGGACCCCGACGGCAGAACCGCGCCCCGAGGAGCAAGCCCCCGTTTCCTTCTCCGTCAATGACCACGTGCTGGCGCGATGGGTCTCCGGCGACGGCGCCTTCTACCCGGCCCGCATCACCTCCATCACGGGCTCCTCCAGCAACCCCGTCTATCTGGTGTCGTTCAAGTCGTACGCGACGGTCGAGTCCCTGACCGCTCGCGACATCCGACCCGTGACGGGTCCGGACTCGCGCAAGCGCAAGGCCGACGGGAGTGCGAGCAGCGCGACCTCGTCCCAGTCGTCCACGCCGCAACCGCCCCACGCCGGCGTCATCTCGGCGGCGGCTGACATCAACCCGGCGTTGGCGACAGAGGCGCGCAAGGAGCCCAGTAAGGTGAGCGACGGGCCCGCGCGGCCGGCCAAGGTGCCGCGTAAGGTCAAGGCCACACGCGAGCTCGAGGAGGGCAAAAACAAGTGGAAGGATTTCGCCAGTAAGGGCAAGTTGGGTCGGAAGCAGAGCATGTTCCGGACGGGAGAGGGCGTCAACGCACGGGGTGGGTTTTTTTTTTTTTCTTGTTTTTTTTCTTGTACAACTACTAACATGACAATAGTCGGCTTCACCGGCTCCGGACAGCAGATGCGCAAAGATCCCACCCGAACCCGCCATGTATATCAGCAAGGCGAAGAAGAAGGCTACTAGAGACGAGGGCATAAGCATGACCGATAACGAAACGAGCCTAGCTTGGTGACGAACTGCTTATTTACATATTTTTCTTTCTTTTACCTTTTTTTTCGTTGTCATAATCCTATCTCGGACGGTCTGTTCTCGTTGCTAACTGGACCCGATGGCAGATCTACTTTTATTTCTTCCCTGGTTTGGCACATAGACTTGGTGGTATGGTTATCTTTAATTCAACTGGGGGGGTTCTGTCTATCGTGTTTCCGGTCTGTTAGGGAAGGCGGTGGTGAACTTACAGTAGTTGTAGATAGAACATCATTTCGGGCGATGAAGACACGAAATGACGATATTTTGCGCGAGCAGATGACGACGATGACGGCTATCTTCAATCATGTAGTCTACCTAGTATGTTAGTGTTCCTCATGCAGTAACGAGGAAGCATCCATCCCCTCAAAGACATCTATCTCCCAGAAAGCGTCCATCTTCTAGAAAACATCCTCTCATCCCGGAAATCATCCATTCCACCGAGAATAGAGAGAAAGAATCACATCAAAAAAAAACAGCCCTATAATCACATTCTCTACAGAAAAGAGTGAAAAGAGTCAAAGAAAAATGCCATCTATCCTGAAAAAGACATGCCATTCCGGCACCTCCCCTTCCCAACCAGCCAGACGAGTCCGATTCTCAGACAAGGTGGAATATCTGCCCGAGATCAGCTGGGTGGCGGTTGGAGATACCGGGGTTCGTTTGAATGGGTGAGTCAATCTTTCTTTTGATTGATACATACATGCGGATCTCTCTATCTCGATGGATAGATAGATAGACGAGGCTAATATGTATCGAAAGCGAACAAACTGCGAGTTCTGAACCCACCCTCACGAAATCCGCGCAGATGAGTGGTGTCTGTGAGATAACACAAGAGGATGAGGATGTTGTTATGACTGATGTCTGTTGAGACCTGCGGTGGCATGGCTGGCTCGTGGGCATGAGCTATGGAGTTCTCTGGTGATCAAGTGTTCAGGGTCTGGGTTTCTTGTTTTGGGTTGCTGGGGTTTTCATGGATGTGGTGGTGGCCCTTATTCTATAGTGGCTGCGGTGATTAACCTATCAAGGGATTGAATTCATAATGTGTTTTAATACTATAAAGCTGTGGACTACTTGGGATACTTAAGAATCAGGCTAGCATATTACGGTATACTAGTATGTACGTACTATCTAAAATCTCTCAAGTTTCACTGCCTACCTGTATAACCAGACATCGCATAGATGATACATAGATTGTTATGTATAGACCCTGTCAATTTCTTACCTCCGGGGATTTTGTTTCTGGTCTGCGTTATTGTGCTTCGAGATTAATTGAAATATTTGCACTGCTGCTCTGTTCCCCAACTACCCTAGCATGGAGACTCTGTCTTATTAATATACAATATACCAAAAAAGGCTATATTAGTGTATATCTAAATATAATATACCATTTACCTCCCGGGCTGTAGGGAGCATGGTTGGGTATGTCTTCATAGGGGCCTAGAGCTTACCCATAGGACATACATATCCTCCAAAGGGTATCCTCAAATATGGGACATGACAGTGGGTTCAAGCTGACAGGGGTATGGCTCAAAAGGGTGTTCAATTCTGTCAGGAGCTATTGAGATGTGTTTCGTGAATATCATCTTTTAGATCTCCCTTTGGTTATATATATCTTGAACAACACTGTATGGCTAGATAGTGACAGTTTGATCTTGGATACGACAAAGTTCTAGTATATTTTAATTCCATATAACTTGGTCTTAAGTGCCCACAGACATCACAGGAATATAAACTAGTATATATTACCTAGATAATATATTCCCAAGCCCACTAACATACTGAAAATGTACAAAGATCAGGACTGTTCCTGCTGTCCCGCCGTCTCACTCTTCGTCTCTGCCATTTCTGTTTTAGATTCCACTTTCGATGGCTCTGGATCGGTGGTAGCCTGGGATGTTGATTGCGCCTCGCTACATATATTATTGTTAATAGATACAGAGTCAAAAGCAGGGAGACATACGTGGTAGTCCAGGAATTCTCATAATCGCCATACTCTTCCAGCTCGTCCTCTTCTTTGTCGACAAGGTCTTGAAGAGGCTTGGGAAGGGAACTATGGCGGCGAGAAGACATTTTCTTGGTTGTGTTGTGGAGGAGAGGAGAGTACTAGAGTATAGAGTATACAGGATAGTTATTTAGATGGATTGATATGACCTCATCACTTTGCGCTCGCATAATTGGTTACTATTGACGTCTGGTATTTTTATCTCTACAAGAATCCGTAAATCAACCAACAAGGTCCTATAACTCAGTTGGTTAGAGTGTAGAGCTAATAACTCTAAAGTCGTGAGTTCGAGCCTCACTGGGACCACTTCTTTTTTCCTTCCTCGGAATTCATTCTCTTAGGAGGAGATCGTTTTTTTTATTGTATTGTATTGTTATTTTTATTTGTATATCCTTATATTTACATCTATATGTCATAATATACATAAAAGATATATCTATATCCCTCGTATACTTAAGCAAAACACACCCCCGTATAGCAAGCATCATCTTGCCACAACTTCTCCTTCTTCCCATCCTTCACCTGATACACACATCCTCCCAAATCCAACACATACACCGCATCCCCCGTCGCATCGCGCTTCAACCCAATGGGCTCATGGAACTGTCGCGCCAGGATCTCCTTCTTCCCCCGTCGACCCTCCACGCCACCATCCCCCCCGAGAACCACCCGGTTCAGCGAACACCCGACAGGGTGCTCGCCCCGATCCGTCCAATACAGCGTCTCTCCAGCAGTATCTAACTCCAAATCAATCGGCTCAGGCAACCCATCCAGCACCAGCTCGATGTCGTCACGATCCTCAGCCGTCCGCCCAGCGGGCACATCGACCGGCGCACGGAAGATCCGGCCCTGACCACCCTTGCTGGGGCCCTTCTGCGTCCAGTAGACCAGCCCGCGCTCAGCATCCAGCGCAATTCCCACACACCACCGCGTCATCTCGCCTTTATTTTGCGTCGCGCACCCGGTCTTGACGATCGTCTCGTGCTCCGTCCCGTCGAACCGCACCCGGTGCACCCCCATCCCTTCTCGATCGCAGAAGTACACCCGCGACGTCGTCTCGTCTACGATCAGCTGCTTCGGCGTGTGAACCTCCCCGCTCGGAATGATAGTCTGCACGTCGCTGCCGTCTAGGCGCGCGGAGTGCACGCTGCCGTCGCAGGTGGACGTCGATCGCCCCATGTTCGTCCAGAACATTCGTCCGGCCTCTCGCGCCACGTCGATTCCGTCGGGGAGGGACTGGCCTGTCACGACGGGCGTCATCGTGCGCGATGCGGTGTCGAAGCGCAGGATGCGGCCTGCTGTCGGGATGGCGCTGAGGTCCGCGTTGTTGGATCCCAGCCCAACGTCCAGTACGAGCAACTCTTTCTTTCCGTCGTTCTCTGGGGCAGATGACGCAGTCGAGGGGCGAGTCGAAGCCCCAGCCGACTCGGAAGAGGAGGAAGAAACAGGAGCGGAAGCAGGATACAATCCTCCCAACTCACTCTTCTTGCCCAGCTTCCCCGGCTTGATATACTTCTCGCGCAGCCAATCCACCGTCAACGTCGTGTCCAGCCCCCTCTCACCAACATAGTTATCCTCAATGAAGGCCACCGTATCCAGTCCGATCTGGTCCATCAGCTTGCACGGCGGCAAGCTCGTCGGGAGCTGGAACATGTTCTCCCAGAGGAGATCAATCTCCGCCGCCGAGCTAACATCCTCCGCGAGGATCATCATAATTTCGCGCTTGATCGCCGCCCACAGCCGGTTGAAGATAAAGCCCGTCGACTCGCGCCGCGCTGTCACAGGCAGCACGCCACAGCGGGTCAACACATCCGTCAGCAACGGGAACAGCGCCTCGTCCGTCTCGCCGGAGGTCATCAGCTCGACGGTGCGGATCGCCGGCGGCATCGTGAAATGCATGTTGAGCACACGCTGGGCGCGCTCGCGCGGCAGCTCCGCGATCATCAGCCGCGACTTGAACGAGCTGCTGTTGCTCGCGATGATGCAGTCCGCCGGTGCGGCGGCGTGGACTTCGGCGAACGTGGCGATCTTCAGCGGGAGCTGCTCGGGAACGGCCTCGACCACCAGCCATGCGTCTTGCACGGCGGATGCGATGTCCGTGTACACGCGGTGGGTGCCGGGTTGCGGCTTCGGCTGGGCGGGCGTCAGGGCCGTGAAGGAGCCGATGTTCTCGGCGACGTACTCCTTCGCTGCTGTTAGGGCTGCTTCGCTGGGATCTCTGGTGTGCACGTCGTAGCCGCCTGCTAGGAAGACGCTGGCGATGCGACGGCCGAGGACGCCTGCGCCGAGGACGACGACTGGACGGGCCATATTAGAGACGTATATATAGAGTGTATAAGTAGGGTTTATCAAGTAGATTATATAAAGTAAAGTAGTGGTAGTAGGGTAAACGACGTGTAGTCCAGATTATACGGACCTCATATCTACTCCTGATATCAAGGACATATATATGATGAATATAAATAAGAAATCCATATCCGCCTCCCAAACCACAATGCCGATACCCGAATCCATTCCCTCCAGGAGAAACAGACCCATCCGTGGAGCCACTGGAGAAAGCAAAGGAAGGGAATCGGGACGGACTCGGAACGGAAGGCTTCGGAGATGGTTCGGAATGAACCAGAGTTGAAAAAAGGCACGTTTTGAGGTTCTCCACTGTGGGTCTGACAGTTTGATAGGAGGAAACTACTACGTAGTAGGGAGGATAAGGACGGTTAGTGTTGGGTAGTTCGGATAGCTTGTTTTGAGTGCCGGTTCCGAGAGTTGGTTTGGTGGTGAGTATGACTTCGATATCTTGGTGGATGTTCAGGTACTATTTTATAGTGGGTTGTTTGCAATGAGTTAGTGCCAGTAGATAGGTGTAGATGTAAAGTATATTACTGTATAATATCTATATCCATGGTATATATTCAGGTATGGAAGTGTCTATATCAATATCTGTCTTGTCCAGATATATATCTCCTTTCACTTCTCTGATACCCTTAGCTAGGGCGCTAGGTATCAAACAGGCGCAACTAATCAACTGCCACAGTTAATAATCAGGAAGATCTGGTTGTAGTTCACTTCTATAGACATCTTTCTCCCACCTGAATAACTCACAGAAGCCTCTTAAAACCCACTGAACATAATCATGTCGCCAGAATTGAGCAGGTGTCGATTCTATCATATATTTCAACCGCGGCGAACCTCCAGTGCAAGCAGAGAAGGTCTCCGTAATGTATATAGCTTCTAGACGTCTTCGCATCATAACCACAAATGAGTATGCATGTCTTGCCAAGGGATAGACTGAGTGGCATCTCTCATTACCACTGGCGGCCATAATTTCTCCGTAAATCGCGAATGATATCAACATCCCAGACACAAACCCCGCATCGGAGCGGGGTCCGGATCGACTCTACTGGAGGAGATCATTCCGTGATCGAACAGTCGTAGAGCTTTTAACAGGGCCATACCAGTGCGACATGGATATAACGAACCCTCCCCGCACACGGGAAACCGTCCAGCCCAACCATATAAAGCACGCGCCATGGCTCTCAATACGGCTCGCATGTTGCTGATCATACAACAAGGCATACTGCACAATGCCTCGACTCACAACAATCGCTTCACTCCTGACCGCAGGCCAGGCACTTGCCTTCTCAACGGTGCACGTCCCCGTCAATAGCTCCCGCGCCGTGCTCCGACCAGACGCATACGGGTACTCGATCGAACCGTCCTCGCTGAGCCCCTACCTGCAAAGCACCATCGCCGGCACAGTCCTTCAGACGATCACAGACATCGTCGGCGTCGCGCCGCCCATCCGCGTCGGCGGCAACGTCGCCGACCAGACACTGTTCATACCAGACCTGGACGTGCCCTCGGTCGCCGAGCCGAACGATACCACCGTCGAGGTGCTGAAGATCCGCGACGACTGGTTCCGCGGATGGACGGAGTATTTTCCCCCCGGGACGGATTTCGTCTACACTCTCAACCTGCGCAATACGTCCGACTCATGGGTGCACGCGATGCAGGAGGCCGCCGCGGCGATGGAGGCGCTGGGCGAGTCGCTTGCGTTGTTTGAGTTGGGGAATGAAATCGATCACTATATCAATAAAGGGTGGAGGGACGATAGCTGGGGAACGAGCGAGTATACGCAGCAGTGGAAGCGACTGACGGGGCAGATCCTCGCGTCGGATTTCTACAATCAAGCGAGCCACCAACCGTTATTCCAGGCTGCGGTGTTTGCGGACCCCCCATGGGTGCCGGACCAGCACGACGAGATCGACGACTTTGACATCATAAACGCCACCAAGGCGGGTCTCGTCGACCCCGAGATCATCAGCGGGTACGCAGTGCATCTGTATCCTCAGTCTACCTGCGATGAAGTCCGTCGGGCGAGACTGTCCCTGGACCTCCTGTCGAACCACCAGGTAGTCTGGACGAACCTGTCGCAGTTCATTCCCCAACGGGAGGCAGCGGAAAGAGCCCACGCCCCGCTTATCCTGGGCGAGACGAACTCCGCCTCGTGCAGCGGGCAAAGCGGCATCAGCGACACTTTTGGCGCAGCGCTCTGGACAACGGACTATGTCCTCGCCGCGACGAGCATCGGTATCGAGCAGGTGTACTTCCACCTGGGCCACCAGAGCGAGTACTCGGCGTTTACTCCGCTGCCGTATGACTATGAGGGCGAGCGCTTGACGGCTGGTGTTCGGGCGAACGCTTACTCGCATCTTTTCCTGGCGCATGTCCTGGCCACTACCGACAACAACAAGCGCCTACAGATCAGTACGTTGCCCTCGGCCAACGCCTCCGACTTCAGCGGATACGCTATCTTTGGTGAGGGAAAGCATAAGCACAGGCACCCCGGGCTCGAGAAGTTGGTGTTCATCGACATGGGCGTGTGGAATGCCAGCGTTGGTCTCGCTAATCCGTCCACCTTGTCCGCTACCGACAGCACGTCTGTGTCTCCGGGACAGCGTCCGGCCAGAGAGGTACGCGTTCAGACGCCCTGGCGATCAGGAACTGAGTTGCAGTTTGTTAGGCTCCAGGGCCCGGGGACGAATGCGAAGAGCGAGGTGGATGTGTCCGGGGTGAGTCTGGATTTGGAATCTGGGGAGCCGGTGGGCAAGCTACGAGCGGAAAAAGCGGTCGTTCGAAAGGGAGGAATTGTGGAGGTGTCTTTGCGTCAGGCAGAAGCTGTTCTAATTCAGCTTGCATAGTGGGCCGAGCTGGTGCTTGGTTTGATGGCCGCCGAGAGAATATTGCTGTAGTCGTAGCCTGTATGCAGTATACCAGACTAATCCTGAAAACAGTCTTGTGTCTACAGAATCTCAACAATCCGAAATATGGGATATAAACATTCAATCGATCAAAATATGATATAAAATAAATTCAATATATACTATCCCATCGCTCACATCTATAATACCTAAACAGTCTAAAAAAGGAAAACCTGATCTCCCGCTTTCGCCACAGCCCCGGGCATAGTCCACCCCAACCCCCCAAGCGCCCCCTTCATAGCACCCACCATGGGCGGCGGCCCACAAAGCAGCACCTTATTCTGGGGCGCAACAGGCGCCAAGAATTTCTCGATCATCTCCGCCGACACAAATCCCCTCTCCCCAGTCCAGTCCTCCCCAGGCCTGGAAAGAACATACCGCACCCGGAACTTGCCCGGATGCTCCGCCGCGAACGCGTCCAGCTCCTTCCGGAGCAGAATGTCCGCCTCGGTGTTGTTCGCGTACAGGAGCGACACCTGCGTCGTGTCGGCGGGGTCTTCGCAGATCGCGCGGATGAGCTGGTACATGGGCGTGATGCCCGTTCCACCGGCGATCATCCCGATGTGTGGCGCGTACTGGCTGGAGTACTGCATGGCGCCCTTGGGCCCGCGCATTTCGATCGTCTGGCCGACTTGCATCTGGGCGAGGTGCTGCGTCATTGCGCCGTTGGGGTAGGTCTTGATGAGCAGCTCGATGCGCCCTGCGTCGCGGTTGTTGGAGACGGGCGTGTAGGAGCGCGTCACGGTCTGGCCGGCTGCTGTGGTGGCGCGCAGGGCGACGTGCTGGCCTGTGGGCAGGCCGAGGATGTCGTCGGACTGCGGGAGGGAGAAGACGAGGAGGTACACGTTGGGGGCGACTTCTGTCTTTTGCGCGAGGGGGAAGGAGCGCCATTGGCGGGCGTCGAGGACTTTCGCGCGCTGCAGGGGGACGGACGAGCGGGGGAGACGGTGGAGGCGTGCGGTTTGGGTGCGGCGTCGCGGGGCGTAGTGCGTGAATTCTTCTTGCACGTCCAGCTTGGTGGACGCCCACATGCCGAGGGCGACTGTGAGGCTGAATTGCAGGGTGCTGGCGATGCCGGCGCCGGCCCAGAACTGGCGCGAGGTGGACCGGTCCGAGGGCGCGCTGAGGGACCCTGCGAGCGAGGGGAGGGCTTGCGCGAGGCTGGAGAATGTGTAGCCTTGTTGGTAGGCGGCGAAGGCGGCGGTGCTGGCTGCGCCGGCCAGACCGAGCTTGAGCAGGGTGGGGAGGAGGCTCGAGGAGGCGGCGGGCTTGACGTTGATGACGGCCGTTTGCGAGACTTGCTCGTAGTTGGGACGGTAGACTTCGATGGACTCGGCGTGTTCCTATCTTTATTAGCTTTGATATTGCTATGTGAAACACGGGTGAAGTACCTCCGCCGGCAGGTCGCCCACGTAGAACGGCTCGAGCTGCTCGCGCGCTTCATCGGAGTGGCCGATCTCTTCAAAGGCCTCAGTGGCATCCGTGCCGGCCACCTCGATGAGCACGGCGCTTCCACCAGGGTGGTCATCCAGATACTTGGTCACATCGTAGACTGGCCGGATTAGCATGTCGATCACCACATACAGACGGGAAACGAACCCTTATTGTGAAGCACAATCCAGACATCGTCCGGTTTGCAGTGCTGTTGGACCTGTTCCAGAGTAAACGACGACATACCGGCGGTGTGTGTGAATTTCACTAGATCCTTGTGAATACACTCCAACGACCGGACAGCGTAATATTTATAATCTGGACGTTCCTGTCGTTTTATCCAGACCCATCCCGACCCGCATCCCGATCCACCGTCGATCCGGGATGCCGAGTCGGGCGAACTTCGCCCGAGATTCGGAGACCCGAACGCGATGGATAATCGGGATGATCAATGGACGGATGGGAACATCCGAGATATCATATAAGAACGCTCGGTACGTCGTTGTCACTTCCTAAACACGGTCAAATCATACTCAGAACTCATCATGTCGTGCCAGTTCTACCTCGTCGGCGACGATATCGCCACGGCACAGTCGGTAGATGTCGATGCGCGCTGGAAGTTTGAAGACCTGCAGCGTGCGGTGGGCATCGTGTTCCATGTCGCGCAACCAACTGGTATGAGATACAACTGAGCCCTGTTCTTCTCGATTGAAGCTATACTAAACTCATCAGGCATCTCCTTCCACACCGAAACCGACACCCTCACCTCCCCCAACGACATCATCACCGCAGCATCTACCACCCCCGTGGGCCTCCGCATCGATGGCAACGCCGTCCAATCCCCCCAAGGGCCCCCCGGCCTCCCCCTCGTAGGCAGCTACTACGAGGTCTTCCCCGACCACCTGGGCAACCACTACCGGCTCTTCCGGAAATACGGTCCCGTCATCAAAACCACCAACATGGGCAAGACAACCTACCTCACCGACAGCCCGCAAGTGGCAGCCATCGCGCTCGCTGAATCCGCCTACATGACCAAGAACATCAACCCCAGCCACCCCCTCTTCGGCGTCAAGGACAACACGGCCATCTTCATCGGCGACACCGAGACCGAGAACTGGCGGCTCGCCCACAAGTACCTGCCCCCGGCCATGGGCCCGCGCGCCGTCCGCCACTACACCTCCGTCATGCAGGCCTGCGCGCGCAAGGCCCTCCCCGTCTTCGATGAGCTCGACGCCAACGACGAGTCCTTCAACGTCTACCAGTACATGGTGAAGCTCGCCTCCCAGACCATCGGCCACTTCTCCTTCGGCAAGGACTTCGGCCACTTCGACGCCGTCGACGCCCCGCTCCACCCGCTCGTCACCAACACCGCCACCCTCCTCTCCCTCAACAAGAAGATCACCGCCCGCGGCGAGTGGTACCGCCACCTGCCCTGGGGCGACCCGGCCAAGCTGCGCCAGGTCCAGCACACCATCTACTCCCAGCTGCAGGAGGCCATCGACGACGTGGAAGCCTCCCGCGAGGCCGCCGGCACAACCGGCGACCTGCCCATGGCCGAAGCCGCGCTCGAGGCCTCCTGCGTCGTCGACTACCTGCTGCGCGCCGTCGACGACAAAGGCGAGCACTTCCCGCGCGGGCTCATCCTCGCCAACATGCTGATCGTCAACGGCGCGGGCTTCACCACGACCTCCGCGCTCCTCTCCTGGCTGATCTACTGCCTCGTCACCTACGAAGGCACGCAGGACAGACTCTACCAGGAGCTGCAAGAGTACGGCATCGTCGACCCGGCCAACAACAAGCGCAACGAAACCACCTGGGACCCCGATCTGGCCCACAGCATGCCCTACCTCGACAAGTTCGTCAAGGAGACCCAGCGCCTGCACAACGCCTCCTTCCAGCCCGGCCGCACCACAAAGACAGAAGTCGTCCTCCCCGGCGGATACCGTCTGCCCCCTGACAGCGTGATCATCCCCGCGCTGTACGCCATCCACACCAACCCGTCTGTCTGGCGCGACCCGTTCCGCTTCGACCCCGACCGGTGGGACACCGAGGAGGTGAAGAGCCGGCACCGCTGCGCTTATATCCCGTTTGCGACGGGCCCGCGCGGCTGCATCGGGTTTAACTTTGCGTTGCTCGAGGTGAAGATCTTGTTGAGTGAGTTGGTCAGTCGGTATGAGTTTGTGAGGGAGGGGCTCGAGGCTATCGATTATGATCCCGAGTTTCAGCTTATTCGGCCGTTGAACTTTTATGTTAGGGCTAAGAGACGGGTTTGATATGATGGAGCTTGGATGCTTGGTGGATTAGTATAGACTTGATAGATCCTTGATAGATGACTCTCTGAGACAGATATCTGTATATATATATTTTCTTTTCTTTCTTCTTTTTCTTGTTCTGTCTTGCTTTTCTTTTCATCTCTGCATAAATTCAAGTATCAGGGGCATCAGCTATTAACACACGTGTCCACCGGCCAGGGTATAACATGAATAAAATCATCGATAGCTCTCCCTCAACGCCTTCAACGCCCTCGAATAAGGCCCAAAATATCTAACATTAGTATCCGCATCACACCACTCCGACTCCTTCTCCTCCTTCTCCAGCACAGCCACCAGCCGTCTGACCAGCACCTCGGGGTCTTGTTGGCCTTGCAGTCCAGGAACAGGTTGGCCCTGCAGTCCAGCAACAGATTGCCCCTGCAGCCCAGCAGCAACAGGAACATGCGCATTCACATGCGCATTCACCCTCGACACCAACCCGCGCAGGGTAATCGCACAGCTAACGGCATTATGCACAAACGCCCAAGAGCGACACACGGCGGCCGAGAAGCGGTGCAGGTCGAGGAAGTTCTCGATGACTTGCATTGCTTGGATGGTAGCGTCTGTTGCGACTGCCGGGGGGATAGCGTCTGAATCTGACTCTGGGTCTATGTCAGCTAGGGAAGAGCCCATGTAGACGCGCGTGAGGCGGGAGATGGCGTAGCCGAGGTGGATGTTGAGGGCGAGGCGCTCGAGGTGGTCTTGGAGGGAGTGGCAGTGGGATTTGGAGCGGAGGAAGGGGGCGACTTCGTCGCGGAGGGATTCGAGCTGGCGTTTGGCGTCGAGGGCGGTTTGGGTGGGGTCTGTTGTTGTGGTGGGGGAGAGGTCATGGCGGGTGCGGTCGCGGAGGATAGAGCAGATTGTGAAGACGGATTCGGAGAAGGTGAGTCCTGTTGTGTGCGGGGCGTAGGGGATGGGGCAGTTCATGGTTATTGAGCTGGAGGGGCGGTCGTAGGTGAATGAGAGGAAGGTGTCTTGCCAGATGAGGGTCCACCTGTTTTATATATTTAGTATTTGATGGGTGACGTAGAGAGTGTCAGGGGAGGGAATACCATAGTCGGTTTCGCTGGTACTGCTCGGCAGGTGGGAGAGATAGAGACGGCTCGTGTAGCCCGATACTCTGCGCCAGTCGCATCGTGGCACCTACACAGTCAGCTTCATCCTCCATCTCCATCCCTAGTCCTGGGGGGAAACACACCCATCAATATCCAAGCACTATTCGTGTCTAGATTATTCCGCTGACAATGCCCAATAAGCGCCATCGCCTGAATCTGATCGAGGTCCGTCTGGTTGAAGAAGTTGGACATGCGCAGACACTGAAACGCAGAGCAGATCAGCACCTTCGACCTCAAATCCCTCTCCTTGATGGGATCATCCGAGAACTGCACCCCGCACGCCAGCACAGCGAACAACAATGCCAGCCACGACGGATGCGGTTCCTCCGTCTGCCACAGACCGCTCTGTGGCGCTGCGCGCCGATCCAGGAATGAGAAGAGGGCCGGGCCGAATTGGTCGATTGTGACGAGGGCTGGGTAGAATGGGTAGGAGGTTGTTTGGTAGGCTTGCCAGTATCTGATTGCCAGTTAGCTTGGTTATATATACATAGGTAATATATTTGTGCAGGTGTAGATATATAGGAAAATACCGAATAATATCCCCATCCTCAGGCAACGTCTCACAAACCTCCCTAGCAGACACATCGGGCCCCCAAAGATTCGTAAACGGGTACGCCCGCGGCACAAACTGATCCATCATGGCATCGTGGATCATGGCGTCCCCTGCCGCCGACGCGCGTCGACATCCTAGCGTGAGCGGCGTGTCGGAGTGGCTTCCGAGGAAGATGGTCGCGCCTGTGGCGTCTTCGACGAAGTAGCGGCCGGGGGATTTACCAGTTGGGTGGAGGGGTCGGGTGTGCCCGTGGCTGGGGGGGTCGGGGATCGACTGCGGGCTGGGGTTTGTTGTGCCGGCTGTTGAGGGGGGAGGGGCGGCGCGGAGGTCCGCCTTGAGGGAGGAGATCTGGTCTTCGATTTTCTCAAGGCGGGATATGAGCGAGTTGTGGATGTCTGTTGGTGGGAGTGGGGGGTCGTTTCTATCCGATATTAGTTTGATATACCTCATATATGGCACGTATGAAGTATATGATACGGATGCAGTATGTAATGCGCATGGAGTAAATCAACCTACAAAACCTCCAAACTCCCCTCCCTCCCATGAACCGCCCTCCCCCCACCACCAGTCCCAGCAACACTCCCCGGCGAAACCCGCTCCCCACCCCCGGCAGCCAGCCCCGTCGGAACCTGACACAGCTCCGGGTGACTCCGCCGGACGCAGCTCCCGCAGGGAACGTGCCCGTCACAGCGCACCTTGCGATGGCGACAGGGGAAGCAGGACCGGATACCCCGGGCTTTGCGCTTGTGCTTGAGCAGTTCGCGCACGCGGCCGGTGTCGTAGGGGTAGGTGTTCTCGGACATCTCTCTCTATATATGTTTATTCCAGTGTATAGTTCATTGTTGAAGTGTGTGGAGTGAGATTGAGCTGTTCAGACAGGGTTAGGAACGAGAATGAACGTAGGTACAAGTAGATGGTGGGATGAGATAGATGACGATGGATGCGAATGCGATGCGCTGTGATTGGTGGGGAGGATACACGTGATTGCTATCGGTATTATGTCAGTCGTTATACACTTTTGTGCAATATCAGACCGAGTATAAGAGTCATTACAAAGACAGAGGACGATAGAATAGATTGATGGACAGTAGGCTAGCTCGTAATCTCATTGATCAACCACTCGTGACAGCTAGAAGAAAACAAAGAATAGAAAGTATGATAACGCCCGCTCAGAATCGCAAACAAGCCCTGGGAATCCCTCCACGTGCAACACGCAGCCCAGAACAGAACCCGAACAGATAGATCCACCGTCACCTTTTTTGTCTTTTTTTGTTGTTTTGTTGTTTTGGTTTGATTTGCTCCCGTGGGAGACAGTGCCCACCCGAGTAGATCCCTTGTCCCATATCCGTGCCCATATCCATATCCATACCCATATCCATAACCCATATCAGATAGTAATGCTGATAGCGCTGACCGACAGCCGATACTCGTACAGTTGTCAACCACAGTCCAACCTATAAAAGAACTGATATATGAAAAAACAAAACTACCGCGCAAACTCAGTCCACACAGTACTCAACCACCCCATTGGCAAGCCCAGTTCCGACGCCGTCGGACTGGGCAGCTGGTCATAATCACACCCTTCCAAAAAGGCCAGCACATCTTCGCCCCCGAGACTGGTCGACCACAGTCCCGGCGGCGGCGCGAGACTGTCCCACCCGTCCGCAGTCCCCGGCGAGGATCCACCGGGCCCGCCCACCGCGCCAGGGGGCGGCAGCAGCGGGAGCCCGTGAGCGGCAGTGGCGCTGATCGGTGGCAGCGACTGGGCGTACGGGGGCGGGGGACCCCGCGGGGGCAGCCAGGAGTTGAGCGGTTGCAGGCGGGGCGCTTGGGAGCTGGCGGTGCCGAGGGACGGCAGCGTGGGCGACGGATGGCCGTAGAGCGGCGCGTCCGTGGGGGCCGGCGGGGGCGGGGGTGGTGGGGGCAGGGCGGGGAGGGAGAAGGGGGATTGGGACTGCAGGGACCGGCTGGTGGTGGGGAGCGGCAGGCTGGGCCGTCGGTCCCCGTCGGGCCCGCGCGGCGGCAGACCGGGGCTGTTGACGGGCACCCACGACTCGCGTCGTCCGCTAGGGGGGACGCCGCTGTCCCCGGACGGGTCTTCGTTGGCGTCCCCGGTCTCGCTACGGGCGACACTGCTCCCGGCATCACTCGGGTTGGTGGCGCGGTCGCTCCCCCCGGGGCCCGCGGGCGGGGCGGCGGCGGGCGGGGCGGCAGCGACGACGGGCCCCCCATCTCCGCTGGCATCGGAACCGGTGTCTGGCAGCTGATCCTCAATGGTGCCAAAGTCGAGGAAGAGCTTCTCGATCAGGCGGAACTCGTCGAGCCCGCCGCCGGCACCGCCCTCGCGCACGGGCCGGAGGCCGTCGAGACCAGCGTCATCGACGGCGGCACCGCCCCCATCGGAGCGACGGGTGTGGCGGCGGACGTCGCGACGGACCTTGGCGAAGTAGCTGTGGAGGCGATTGACGGTGCGGAACCAGCCGCGGGCCATGCGGAGGCGGGGGCGCATCCGACGCAGCAGGTCGAGCATCTGACGGGCCGGGGAGGGGCCCGCGGCCGCGGGGCGGGGGCCGTCCGGCGGCGGCGTCGGGGAGCGAGCCGGGGGGCGCAGTGCGCCGTCGGGGTCCATGTGCGGGAAGTGGGCGGCGTAGACCCCGACGAAGGCGGCGTGGTAGACGGCAAAGCCGACGAGGGGGTTCTCCACCAGCACGCCGCGCTCCTGGCAGGTGAGGACCAGGTCCATCATGCGACGGGCGGCGCCGAAGAGCTCGCGGGCGCTGTCCCGCCAGAACCCGTCGGGGCCGCCAGCGGTGGTGGTCGAATCCGTGGCGACGGCACCAGGCTCGTCGAGGGGGCCGATAGGACCGGGACAGTGGACGGGCAGGAAGGGGATGTAGGCGCGGTGCAGGACGATGACGGACAGAAAGTAGACGACGTGCATGACGGTGTAGGGGGCCAGGCTGTGGCGGTACATGATATGGGTCTCGGTGTTGCGGGACGAGTACTGCAGGTTCCGGGCGAGGCCGTCCTGGAATTCGGCGAGACGGGCACGCAGGTGGGCGAAGCGCGACTCGGGATGCCAGGGGGCGACCGGCTCGGTGCGACGGCCCCCGGCGCAGGACCACTGGGCGATGCTGCCCCAGAGGCGGACGATGCGGATGACGCGGCCGAGCACGGACTCCTCGGCGCCGACCTCCCAGCGGTCGATACCCTCGTCGTCGGTGGCGGCCGTGGCGGCCGCGTCGGCGCGGCGGGCGACGGGCGACCAGGCCGACGGGGGTTGGTGATGGTGGTGGTGGTGCGCATCGGACGCGGGACCGGGCCGCGGGTCGTCCGCGAAGCCGCCGAGACTCTGACGGAGGCTGGGGATGACGGGGCCGCCGGGGGTACCAAAGCTGGGAGGTCGACGGGCCGGGGGCTCCCCCAGGCGGGCGGTGCGCACCCGCTCGCCAAAGGCGAAAGCGTTGTCGCTGGGCAGCTGGATGCCTAGTTCGCGGACGCGGATCATCCGGGGGCGATACCGGCCGGAGCTGAGGCAGCGGTCGAGCAAGAAGCAGGCCCAGAAGGTGCGACGCTTGGTCTCCTGGGCGATGATGTCGTCGGCCGTGGGCTCGCGCGCGGGGGGCGCGCGCCGGGGCAGTCCGAACAGCTCCGCCTCCACCTGGAGCGGCGCGGGCGCGGCGGGCGCGACACCGTCCTGCTCGAGCTCCCAGGGGAGGCCCATGGCCTGGGCGAGGCGGATGGCCATGCCGACGTAGAGCCAGGCGCTCTTCCCGCGGCACATGCCCCACTCGTGCAGGGCGAGCATCAGCAGGGCCTGGACGCGGGTGAGATCGGGGACGGCGAGACTGGCGCCGTCGACGCCGGCGAGCCGGGCGCGCAGGGCGGTCGCGTAGACCTCGGAGGCGACGAGGGGGTCCGGGCCACCGGCGCCGGCGCCGGTGGGGGCATGGTAGGCGACGAGGGTCGGGTGAAAGCGGGCGGTCAGCGCGAGGACCCCGAGGGGAATGAGCGGGTTCGGCGGCGGCGCCGGGGGCCCGTGGGCGCCCGGGGGGCTCGCGGGGGGGAGGCCCGCGCCGTGGGCGAGGGGCCGAATCTGGGCCAGGAAGGAGGCGGGGTGCAGAAAGGGCAGGAGGGTCGCGACGTGGGATTGGAAGAGGTCGAAGACGGCCTCCCAGACCTTGAGGGTCAGGACGGGGGCGTCGAGGGCATCGAGGGACGCCTTGGCGGCGGCCTCCTTGGCGGCCGCGGCGGCGAGGCCGACGGACTTGCGTGAGCGCTGGCGCTTGGGGCTTTCCCAGTCGGGGTGGCCATTGCGCTCGTCCCCCTCGGCGAGGGCGGCGAGATCCCGTTTGGCGGCGGCGGCGGCGCCTCCGACGGCGGGGGTCGGGTAGGCACACTCGCGGCCAGAGGACTCACAGGCGCGACAGGTGGTGTCGATACCGGCATTGACGCATTTGATCTTGCTGCGACGGCAGCGGGCACAGGCGATGCTGGAGCGCATGGTGGGTGAGATGATGGTGCCTCGGGGGAGAACAAGGATGGGGACGCAGCAGCCCCGGGGGCTTGCGATGAGGGAGTGGTCAGATCTTCTTTCTCTCTTTTTTTCTTTTTTTCTTTTTCAATTTTTTTTTATCTGAATTTTCCCTCTTTTCCCTATATTTGGGTTGGAAGAAAAGATCTGGTCCGAGCAATTGCGCCGGGAATCCGGACAACGCAGCGTCGGAAGACACACAGGATCCGTCCTACCGGAAAAGGGGGAAAGTGGCCGGATCGTATGACCTTGGTGATTTTGATTGATTTTCGACGAAAGAAATCAAAGACGAGATCCAAGAAGTCCCGAGGGGAGAATGAAAAGAAGAAACGAAATGAAAAGAGAAGAGAATGAGAAGAGAAAAAGTGATGATCAAGGTGGAGACTGGGGAAGGGTCAAATCGGAGTCGGGAGTGGGACTGGTCGGTCGGGAGACCGAGGTAGGGAATTTTCAGAGGATTATCCCAGATGGGGAATCAGGAGGGAAAGTAAGGGAAAGAGAGGGAGAGAAGGGGAGAGAGAGGGAGGAGAGAGAAGAGAGAGATGACAAGAGAGAGAGGGAAAGAAGAGAAAGAAATGAAGAGAAGAAATGAAGAGAAAAGAAGATCGATGCGGGAAGAAGCGGAGTTGTGGGGGAATTTAGTGGAGGATCGGGGCACCGGTCCGGGGCGGGAGGCCGACATAGAACATATAATCGAGAGAATAATAGAGAGGCATTAATATAGAATAAAATCTAATAGAGCATAGGAAATCAAATAGAGAATCGAGAATCAAGGATCGAGAGGAGAAAAGAAGAAAGAAGAGAAAAGAGAGAGAGTCCGGTCCGGGTTTAGCGGGTGTGCCTGAGGAGAGAGAGTCCGAGTGCCGAGAATGTGACCGACTGTTGGTACTTTGTTCAGAGGAGAATAGAACCAGGTATACCAGGAGGAATAGAATAGAGGGGAGTATCAAGGAGATATAGAAAGCGATGGAGCAGTACAGTATATACATATACTCATCCGGACTCATTCACCGTATGATCATTGATAGATGGATAATAGACAATATATACAATAATTTCTATATTCTATATTTTCAAATATCATATATCATTGATAATTCCCATCCTCAGTATGAGAAGAGAAAAAAATAAGAAAAAAAGAAAATCAAAAGAGAAAGAAAAAGAAAAAGAAAGAGAGAAAGAAAGAGAGAGGGAAACCTGGGGTAATCCGGGGTTAACGCTCTCCACATCCTGGTCTTACTCGTTCAGACGACTCCTCCGTAAGTAACTAACTCTATCCTACTAATTTAAACGAACACCATGCCCTCAACACCATGTCAGAAAAACACACAAATAATAAATAACAATCAATCACAACCAGAATAAATAATGTAGCCTCGGTACTCGGCTACCCACTCTCTGACGGACCCCCCGAATCGGTCGGATTCCGTCGGTTCCTCTTCTTTTCTCGTTTTCCTTCTTCCAGAGGACGACGGAGTACCCATAAAAATACCACGACAGACTAGGGACGAGACGCATATTCTCGGCCGCGGAAGGGTCCGCGCGGACACACCTGACCCTACCAGGACGGTCCTAAGAAACTCCGACCTCCCTCCCTCTGACCTTTTCGTCCCGCGTGATAGGTCGCTTGCTCCGTTGGGCCGATCTCGTCGTCCCATTTTCTCCGGACGGTCGCCATACTAGGACCGAACGGGGCTTAGTCGAGATGACCGCGGAGGGAGACACGTGAATCGGTCGGCCCAGATGAAGGTTTCCGGCTACGGTCGGTCCCGACTGGTCACGGGGAGTCGGCCGTGGACTCGGTTATTTATTCTATCGATTCATGATGACAGGAATTTGATTATCGACCATCAATCTAATGACATATTGAGTAGACAATCTCTAAGTACATATCTAGTATAAGACAATTTAATACAAGATATATATATATATATATATATATGTATATCATCCACTCCCCTCCATCCCGTCCGTCTTGTTCGGGTAGAACCTATCTCGGTTACTTTTGCCTGCCTTCGGGATGACGGGAAAAAAACTTACCACGCGGCCAATGCGATGATCACATACATCATGATCAACAAGACTCCCTCCAGCCAATGTGACTTGCCGTCTCCGATCAAATAGTTGACCTATCTCATTAGCCTCCATAGAACCAGATCCATAATAAATGCTCACCAGTAAAACAGACACAAACAGCAGGATGATCTGGAACCCGTCGAAATACAGGTTCATGTCCTCTTTGCCTAGGCCCAGTTAGCATCATCCATTCCAAGCAATAAAAATACATACCCATAATCCATCCAATCACCACAATCAACGGCAGCACCAGCATTGCAATCTGCATGCTCGATCCCACCGCCACCCCGATCGCCAAATCCATCTTGTCCTTGCATGCCACCGTCACCGCCGTCGCGTGCTCCGCCGCGTTCCCCACGATCGGCAGCAGGATCAGTCCCACAAACGTCTTGGAGATACCGCTCCCCTCTTCCGTAATGGCGTCGATGGAGTTCACCTGATCGGTTAGTGTCGTATATAGATGAAAGGAAGAACAGACATACCATGTATTCCGCACACAGCGCGACCAGCGCCGTCGAAACCGCCAGCGTCAGCACCGCCACCCAAATATGCAGCTGCGGCTCCTCCGGCTCATCCCCCGGGTCCTGTAGCGCCATGTCCTGCGCGTTCTGGCCCCCCATCGTCGCCGTCATCTTGCCGATTGTCGCGATCCCCCGGCTCGCGTCGCCCTCTTCCACCCGTCGTCGCCGCTTCTCCACTTTCGGGCTCGGCGCGTTGTAGATCTCTGTGTGCGACTTGAGCTGGAAGAACAGATAGCATCCGTAAACCACCAGCAGAATCACGCTCGTCCCTGAAACCGGTCAGCAGGAGGGTCGCAAGAGGCCAGTGAGAAAGAGGAGGATCGCACCTCGCGACAGCGGCGTAATGCCATGATCGGGCCGGTCGTTGGCGCTGTCGCCATCCATCCGGTTGCCCGCCCACGAGTGAAACGCCGTCGGGATGATCAAGCTGCCCACCGCCAACGACAGCAGACTAGCCGCCGTCTGCGCCACGATCGGGTTGAAATGTTGCTCCAGCCGGTTGATGCCCCCGAAGAAGAAGCACATCCCCATGACAAGTAGCAAGTTGGACAGCATACTGCCGATCAGCGACGTCTGCACGATCAGGATCTCGTCGTCCACCAGCGCGATGATCGCCACGATCAACTCCACCGCGTTTCTATTCAAATTAGACCAACGAACTCGATGACCAGATGTCGGGACACGCCACTTACCCGAAGGACGCGTTCAGCAGACCTCCGATGGTTTCACCGGTCCTACAAACATTAGCTTGGGTCTAAGCCCTCCAAGAAATGGACTCACCGCAGCGCAATCTCTTCCGTCGCAAATCCCAACATGGCCGCGAGGGGACTAACTCGTCAGCTTCACCTGCCTGGATATAGCAAATAGATCAAACTCACACAATGGCAATAAAGTTGACTACGAAGACGGCCACCGGATTGGCATGCACATAGTTCAGCGCAACTGAAACGTCGTCAGCACAAAACCCCCGTCCACAGATACTTGGGAGGCTTACTTCCGGCCGGCGCGGCGAGCATCAGAACGTTGATCCAGGAATTCAAGACGGTGGCCTTGAATTGTCCTACCGCGGTGAACTTCTGCTTGTCCGGATAATCCTCCAGCGGGTCCGTCTGACTGGCCCTATCAGGCTCGGCCGGACTGGATCGACCAAAGAGCGTTCGCTTGCGGGCCCCGGTGTAGCTCCCGGAGTCGCGGTTGGACACATTGATGGGCGCGGCGCTGTGCATCGACGGCTCGTCGCCCGTTTTCTCGATGCTCCGCACGTGGTTGAGCTGATCCGTCCCGGACGACTGCGGCGGGAGTCCGCTGGAATTCTCGGCGTCCATCATGGCATCAGGCATGCCGCGCGGCGCTGCCTCCTCATCCTCGGACAGGCGCAATTCGCGCGACGCGCCGGGGACGGGAGCCAGTCGATTCTCGAGGTGGATGGAGCTGCCTCGTCGCGGACGGGCACGGAATTTCTTGAACGGATTATGGGAGGGCTGCTCCCCTTCCTGGTCATACCAGGCCAGGTTCCTGGCATGGCGTCGGTAGATATCTGCGCGCCATCCTGGTTAGTGACTTGGCACGGCCATCCCTCGAGGGGTGTGAGAAGCATACGCATGTTAACCCCGACTATCAATCAGTGTGCGTTGAAACTATTGTGAAATTAGAATCACAACTGGCAGGAGCATGATTTTTGTAGAACCGGGTCATGGCCACGTTGACAGGCCCCCCACCCGCCAACTGATGGCGGTGCACTAGGCGCCCGACAAAGGAGTGGAAAATATAGAGTTTCTCTCTCCCCGCCCAAAAACAAGCACACCGACACATCGGCTCGTAAAAGCAACAGCGAAGACTTACGGTGACGTGGTGGCTTTGGCCAGGCTCAAGCTCGGACAAGAGATGGTCGTGTGGCTGGAGTGATGGGTCTGAGTGCTAAGCCTCAGATGCGGCCCAAGAAAATCCAAGAACTCTTGATCACACCAAGCTTTGGAGAAACAAATAACCAGTCCCACCGACTCGTTACACAATAGACGGAAAACGATCGGAGTTGAAAAATCGGGACAAAGGGAATTGAATTCCACTCTCCAGTCCACGATCAAAAGAATGTCTTTACACGGAGTGGAAGTAAAAAGGAGGGACTAAAAATCAACAACAAAAAAAGAGTGACTAAAAAACAAAAGGAAAAAGTCCCGAGGATATCTATCGAACTGACCTGGGAAATAAAGAGGGAAAAGAAGGATAATAACACAATAGAATCAAATGATAACAAAGAACCAAGACCAAACCAAGGCCATACAGACACGAAAAAGAGTGAGATTCAGTCTTGCAAGGAGAGAGAAAAAAAAGCATACTGCAGGGGTAAAAAGGGACATCCTCCTTCACCCAAGTCAGCCACAAGGTGTAGATCAGTGGATGTCCACTAATTACCTCGGGGTGACTGGACATGCATTTTCCCCAACGCCGCCTCCAGGGGCCAATACAACCCAGATTCCACCCAACCAGTCATAAGGACGATGGCCGTAGCCCTTGACCAAAGGACATTCAAATTGTTCTTTTCATTGCAGTGGTGTGGCGCCGGTGAACGGATCTGATTGACCGATGACAATATATTAAGGAGACAAGTCGTGTTTAGTGCCAAGAGACCGGATCTCACTAGTCCTGATAGAGTGAACTGGCCGATTCCATTTCCGGAGCCATTTGTACGTATTAGTGCCGGAGACACCAGCAAATTGGATTGTACAACACAGAGAAAGTCGAGAGATGGTGGATGTCGATAGGGATCTCCCATCCCACAGTCGGAGGATCAAAAAGCCATCAGGAAACCTTTTCCTTGTCCGGAAGAAAGTGACGGACTGAACGGAGCCTGCCGATGAGTATCATCCGACGCCAGACCCACCCTGGATCCGATGGTGAAACGTGGAGGCTGCCCAACACGGAGGAGAAGCCTAGAAAGTCAAATATTGTGCAAGGTGTAGAGTGCGTACAGAGTACAGCGGAAGTACAGAGTAGTTGTGAGGTTGAGATGGAGGAGACTGAGCTAAACCTGATTGGGATAACCATGGCTTGTGCTGTTGTGGCGGTGATATCTATACTGCGCCACATATATCTATACGAAGAGAAAGTGAGATGAAATCATCTATTTTTACTTCTGGCACTTCCTCTGCAGTCATCATCTGTGGCAGTGGAAATGGTGAGCCTACAATTTGATTCACCGGAGAAGCACCTTACCTGGTAGAGTTCAAGGTTTGATCGCCAACCACCTTGCATGCCCCGGTCCAGTGGTCGAGATAGTCGTGGTCGAGGGAAAGAAGGGGTGATCCCCCCGCACGGCAACCCCTTGCATCTATGTCTGTACTAGATGGGATACAATTGTTGGGACTTTTTTTTGTTCATAAATGGTAGAATTACCTTGATTGAACACTCCGATGATCTTCACTCATCGTTCAACGTGATCCTTAGGAACCGTTCTTTAGGAACTCAACCCGCTGATTTTTTTGGAGGGAACTAGAATTTTGCGGTGAAAAATGATACATCTAGCCTGTCTCGAACACATGATATGGACGAAGAGCATAGAACGTGCAGTTCGAGGGCTGCAGGTCGCCACTATTTGTGACAACTGGTAGATGACGAGATTGATAGCCGCTGTACGTGGCTGACTACGATGTCATTCAATCCCAGACCGTCTTCACTATGAGTATCAGGACGGTAGGCACGACGCGATGGCTTCGTTGCGTTGGAGTTTGTCGCGGTGGGTGTCGAGCTGATACGAACGATGGGGCGGTGGCTGGTGCCTATCCAGTATCCACCGTGGGATGATATCATGGGGCTTCGCTATTGTCGGAGAGGACCATACTGATCGATTGAGAAAGTGTTTATATCGCAGTCTCAGATGCCTCGCGAAAATTAAGGAAGTATTGCGGCCGAACCGGCCACAATTGCCGCCCGACACCGATTGGTGTCTGAGATAGACGCCCATGGATCGACGAGTGTGCCTTGATGAAACCTCAATTTCATTGGTGATCCATTCTTGGAACCAACAGTTCGATCTATATTCAGTCCAGTGCCACTCTATCTCGTGCCGCGGTACTAGCCCACTATCCATTGGCCAACCAATTTGGATCTCGTCCCTCAGGACTCAGGACCCAGAGTTTCTGATTCATATTAACTAAGATTAGATCAAACGGTGGATGTCAGCCTGGAACACTCGGTATCAATTGGTTCCTAGATAGCGCCAGCGGGTCCACCACTCTCGACGGTGGTCTGCTTACTCCCATTGTTAGGAGGAACCGTGGTCTCTCTGCGTGGGAATCAACAAGTGTATTCATGAGTTGGTGGGATCGGGGATTTATTCTCGATGGACAAGGGAACACAACGCGGTCACTGTCCAACAGATGACGAATCTCGGATTCCAGAGATCGAACACCGAGAAGAAAAGAATCCAATAATTCCAGATAAATATAGAAATGGA
Source organism: Aspergillus taichungensis (assembly GCA_002850765.1). Classification (NCBI taxonomy): domain Eukaryota; kingdom Fungi; phylum Ascomycota; class Eurotiomycetes; order Eurotiales; family Aspergillaceae; genus Aspergillus; species Aspergillus taichungensis. The sequence goes on along the minus strand of KZ559558.1, from coordinate 95,401 downwards.
AAAAAGAGTCAGCCTAAACCAACCGGTTTCTCCTGTGTACAGATTATGCACCGCTTTACCCGAAAGAGGAATGGCAGCCCCCTTCCTCAGGCTCCCCATCCCCCTCTCTCTTTTCTTCTTCTTCTTCTTCTTGTTCTTCTTCTCTCTCTCTCTCTCTCTTCTCTCTCTTCCTTCTTCATCCTTCTTCCATCCTTTCTTTCCTTCGTTTTTTCGGCTCTTTTTTTGCCTTTTTCAATATACTGTCATTCGTTCTTCCCTTCTCCGGTCACTTCCTCATCATCTCATTACCTCTTTGGTCATCTCTGCCGTCTCGAGATAAACTGGGTCCGCAGATCCTCAAAAGTTGATCAACCACCCGTGGTTGTAGATCACCAACAATCGTTTCCTTGCTGGGTTTCTCACAATGAAACTCTCTCTCGCCCTGTCTGGTGCCTCGTTGCTGGTGGCTCGCGCCCTGGCGGCCGACTTGCCTCCCATCGTCACCAAGGTACGTCCGGATTCCTCCGGTATAACACGGTCGCCAGCCCGCAACCACGTACTGACACGCGCAGGGAAACAAATTCTTCTACTCCAATAATGGCACCGAATTGTAAGTCGGACAATCACCCCCACAAAAAGTCCCTCCGATCGTCCCGCTGACAGGGATCGTGTAGCTTTATTCGTGGCGTTGCTTATCAGCGTATGTGACCCATCCCTTTTTTCTCCCCGTGCTTCGAGCACCAAACGGGACGACAACTGACGTGATGGGATTCAGAGGAGTACTCGGCCAATGGATCGGCCTCTTCCAACAACGATTACGTCGATCCTCTCTCGGATGATTCCGACTGCGAACGCGACATTCCTTATCTGCAAAAGCTGAACACCAACGTCATTCGCACCTACGCCGTGGACCCCAAGGCCAACCATGACAAGTGTATGAAGGCCATGGCCGATGCCGGCATCTACCTCATCACCGATCTGTCCTCCCCCTCCGAGTCCATTATCCGCAGCGACCCCAGGTGGGACGTTGATCTCTACAAGCGCTACACCGACGTCATCGACGCCTTCGCCAAGTACGACAATGTCATCGGCTTCTTCGCCGGTAACGAGGTCGCCAACGACAAGAACAACACCGGCTCCATTGCTTTCGTCAAGGCCGCCGTGCGCGACATGAAGGCCTACGTCAAGGCCAAGGGCCACCGCGAGTCGCTCGCCATCGGCTATGCCACCGACGACGACGCCAGCATTCGCGAGGGTCTGCGCGACTACCTCGTCTGCGGTGACGACGACGCCCATATCGACATGTTCGGCTACAACATCTACGAGTGGTGCGGCGATTCCTCCTTCGAAAAATCGGGCTACCAGGAGCGCACGAAGGAGTTCAAGGACTTCCCTGTCCCCGCCTTCTTCTCCGAGTACGGCTGCATTGACCCCCGTCCCCGCAAGTTCACCGACGTCCCCGTCCTCTTCGGCCCTAAGATGAATGACGTCTGGAGCGGCGGCATCGTCTACATGTACTTCCAGGAAGCCAACGACTACGGCCTCGTCTCCGTCGACGGCGACAAGGTCAAGACCCAGGCCGACTTCTCCTACCTCTCCGAGCAGATGGCCAAGGCCACTCCCTCCGGCGTCAAGAGTGACGACTACACCCCCAAGGCCGCCGCCACTGCCAAGTGCCCGGCCGTCAACAAGGACTGGGAGGCTGCCGAGGAGCTGCCCCCGCCGCCCAACCCCGACCTGTGCGACTGCATGGTCGAGTCCCTCTCCTGCCAGATCAAGGACTCGGTCAAGGAGAAGGAGTTCGGTAGCGTCTTCGGCTACATCTGCGGCGACGGCGACATCTGCGCCGGCATCAACTCTGACCCCAAGAAGGGCAAGTACGGCGCCTACAGCGTCTGCAGCCCGCGCCAACAGCTCTCCTTCGTCATGGACCAGTACTACAAGGCCAATGGCAAGAGCGACGAGGCCTGCGGCTTCAAGGGCAAGGGCGAGACCAAGGACAAGAAGGAGGGTGGCTCCTGCAGTAAACTCCTCAAGGAGGCGGGCCCCAAGGGCACCGGCACCGTCAAGGCCTCGCCCACCAGCGGCGGCAACGGCAGCGGCGCCACCGCCAGTGGCTCCGAGGGTGCCGCTGGCGTCGCTGCTAGCCCTATTGCTGTCCGCGTCGGCTCCTGGCAGTTGGGTGCCTACGTCGTGACGGCTCTGGTGGCCGGTTTCGGCATGATCCTGCTGTAGTAGGTTTCCGTGATGAGTCTGTTGTGAGGTTGATAGGACATTGTCATGTATTTTCTTCGTTTTCTGATCTTCTTTTTTTTTTGAATGGGGACGTTTTTTCAAAGTTGTGGAGGTACATATTTGTATAGGAGTAGTTTGAATGTGACGTATGTTTATTTTCTACTGGTATTCATTCCTTTTTGTAGTCATCAACCTTGTTCCATTTTGCTATATGTTGCACTTCCCACTCCACCGTCTTAACAGCAAATAAGCAAAACAAACCGACAATGGCGGAGAGAAACCAAAAAAAAAAATATCTAATCTAACTAGTTACAGCTTCGCCATATTACCCACACCACCCACCCCAGACGCAGAAGGCTTAGGCTCCTCCGTCTCCACAGCAATAGCTTTATACAGAGCTCGCTCAAGCTCAATCAGCAAATCGGTAACGCTTGCGTCTGTCGGCGGCATGACTTGAGTGAAGAGGGCTGCAGCGATGCCTGATCTGGGATCGATCCACTGTTGAGTTTGAACTATTAGTAGTGGTTTGTAGATTTATGTGTACGCCTTTCAAAAAAAGAAAATGGATAAAAAAAAAAAGAAACAAGAGGGAAAAAAAAAACAAACCCAGTGCAAATTTGGCAACCCGCTCCAGTTCATACTCCCCGCTCGTCGTCGACCGGGGATATCCCTCAGCGTGATCGTGCCTCCCAGGGCGTGGTCCGCTTGGGCGGCGTCGTTGATGTCCTGGATGTTGAGGACGCGGCGCATTTGCGCGCCGAGCGGTCGGGGCATTGCTTGTCGGCATTGGGTGTCTAGCTGGGGGCGAAAGAGGAGGTCGATGCCGGGTTTGGTGAGGAGTTGGGGGGCTTGCGTTTTTATCGGGCCTTGTTGGCTGACTTTGTTGCTGGTGGTGCTGGTGGTGCTGGCTTGGAGGATGGAGATGAGGAGTTTGGAGAAGTCTGCGGGGGTGCTGAATAGGCCAACGCCGCCTAGGGCGTGCCGGGCTGGTTGGACGAGGGTGAGGGATCTTTTCTCGGTGGGTGCCGTCGTGATGCCGTTGCGGTACATCATTGGGACCAGTGGGGGGAGGTGCGTTTTCCGCTCTGGGTGAAAGGTGGTGGACTGGGCGTCTAGTTTGCTCCAGATGTGGGCTTGCATGTAGTCCTCGAGGGTGGAGTCGGTGGCTCGCTCGACCTGTGTGTTTTTGTTAAGGGGATTTTAGGAACTGGGTGGAGGGTGGACGCACGAGTTGGCCTGCCCAGTCGACGCCGCCGCCGTAGCCCCATGAGGTGCCGGGCTCGAACAGGAGCGGGTGGTGGTAGCCGGCCTGCATTGGAGGTCGTCGTTATTATGACTCTTCGGTCGTTGCGTGTGGATGGAGGGGTGGCTGGTAGCTCACCATGCTGCCGCTGAAGGTGTAAGCGGTTCGACCTTGGGACCGGGACCAGTTTTGAAGGAGCTTTGACGTGGAGTCGTAAATGAACCCGGAGGTGTGGCATAATAGTTGACTAGGAGGCTGGATGTTAGCCTTGTTGATTGAGTGGTCTTGTAAGTCCTGGCAGAGCCCATCGTGTACAAGCCGAGTGGGCTGGCGCCATTACCGCAGTGTCAGCTTCCCCTGAATGGGATCAAGCTTTGGCTGCGCGGATCTGCGAGAGGCGTCTATATTGGCTAGTCAGCGGGATGCCATTTATTTGATTGATCTATTGTAACCGGGAATCTACCGTGTTCGATCCCTCGGAGAATCCGGATGTCTTTGAGCTCCGGTAGGCTCTCACGCACGTCGTCATCCAGCGACAGAATGCCTTGCTCGACTAATTGCACTACAGCAACAGCCGTGACCAGCTTCGTCATCGACGCAATCCAATAGAGAGAATTCATCGGCAGTGGATCCGTGTCGTCCTGATGTGCCCGGCCAGCGGCCTTGCTGTAGATAGTGTTTCCTTGCGTCGTGAGCCACGATCAATATAGAATTGAGGGGTATCAGATTACCGGACTGGTCCACTGCAATGAACGCCGCTGCATGCAGGGACCCCATTGTGGGGTGGGTGAAATCATTGAGAATCCGATCGAGATTGTCCATTTTGGGAAACTTAATGTATGATTCAATTAGGTAGCTCAATCAATTCAGTTTTCGACGGTGAGTTGTTCTGACAATATTTGGGCGTCGATGCGTGTCAAAGCATCCTTAGCCGAGGTTCATGATGTCGCCCCCACTCAGATTGCAGGCTAGAGATACTGAGTGTGCTGCTAGTGATAGATAGACCAGACCAGCCTTGTCAAGATGTTGCTAGCATTGGTTGTCTCTGGTCACAGAACACAACTTTGTCGCTGTATGTAGATGGAGGCCAATCCTAGTGTACTTCTGTATTTATTGTTATACCATTGGACCAAAGACACCGATCGGCCCTAGGTGAGGCTCTATGAAGAATGATATCCCAACATATCTTGCATGCCAGAAGTATGGGAGAATGATCGACTCGCGACTAAAGCATTGGATCATTTGCAATGCTACATTCGATCAAACATGAAACCGACATAGCGAGAAGGTCATTATATCTCGAGACTGATTCGCAAAAGTCCCAATCCAGACCCCAATTGAGACGAGAAGGGACACGGGTGGTCTCTTCGGAGCCAAGAGCTGACTTCGTGTTCCATGTTGATCACCATGGACTCCAGTTATAGAGAGTTGCAACTCGTCGTCAATGGCACTTTGATCATGATACCACCTAGACATCGCAAGCGATAGGAAGGATTGTCTGTTTGATGACTGCGACCTCGAGGATTGTTATTCGTTATCGAACCTGCTGTCGGCTATCGCCCAGCATAGTTGGGATGGCATGTCCAAGCATGAAGCAATACGTGCCGATCCTACTTCATGCAGTAAGCAAGACACGAGATGCACGCCGACCACCATTAACCAAGCGGCCCAAGGCTGAGCCATAATGTGAAGTTGGCCTTCGGGCCAAAGCCACGCAGAATGGCCCGTCGTCGCGTTCCTCCAGGTCAGGAGTCAGAAAGCACCAGGAACCAGCATAATCTAGTCAGTACTGCTAACTCCCTTGCTCACGAACCCAGTCATCTACATCCACGACGGGACATATCAATCCCCATCTCGGTCACGATGCGCCTCGTGCTCCTATATCCCCTCATGTGCCTAATCCTCAATGCAAAAGACTGGAACTTCACTTGGCACGACGGAGCCACCGTGACAACCCAAACCGGCAACGGCACCATCCCTTGTACGCGCATCTTCCAGACCAAAGGCCAGCCATTCGAATACTACCCAGACGGCGATGCTATGGTCCTCTGGTTATGGGGAGATACAGACTGTTCCGCGGGCGAGGCCGTTAGAATGTCTTCGGCACCGTATCCGTGGAAAAAGAACGCGAGCGTGGAAGTGAGGTCATACATGATAATCCCGGCAAGCTACCGGGAAGGCACCGTTGGCAGTGACACCCCGTCTGCGCCGCGGCCGTCTGACTCTGGGACTGCCTCGATTGGGGGCCCAAGGGTCCCAGGCGGACAGAGGCTGTCGGGAGGCGCGATTGCGGGGATTGTTATGGGTGTTGTCGTGGGGATAGTGTTTTTGGGCCTTGGCAGTTTCTTCTTGGGGAGGCGGTTTGCGGGCAGATCTTCCTCTTCGCCTTCTGTGGCTTTCAACCCCCGGGGCGCTCCGACCACGGCGGCCGTGGGGTCTGGGGGCGAGAGGGTGCCAGGAGGGGAAGATTTGGAGGGGGTATTTGGGGCCGTGGACAAGCACGGTGCTGTTGAGGCTGGTGGAAGCGAATATCATCCGCCTGGAGAGCCGGGTCAGCAGACTATGGTGGAGATGAGTGATAGCCATCGGCTGAGGGAACTGAAAGGATCTCGGCTCCCCTTTCCTGTTCCTGTCCCTAATCCTAGAGGGTCATGAGTCTCTGTACGGTTTTTGGTACGTTCATGTTAGAATATGACTATATATTGGGGTTTTCTTCTTAAATGTGTAGTCTATGATATGGAGTGCCTTAGTTGAGATTCTGGTGTAGGGAGCTCCTGAATCAAACTGTTTATTATATAAGTAATGCTTACAAAAAAATCAAAATAGAAGATACGTACGTAGGCACTGATGTACTACTTATCTGGGATTGATAGTGCTGCTCTTTAACTGGCCAGTGTGCAGGGTTGACCAGCCCGGAGATATACTCCGAAGATCCTCGCGGCCCACAGCCCGCACACCACCGTTCTTGATCTTCAAATCCCTCCATGCTGGGTTGAACTGAGCAGGGTTACCCCGTTCGCCTCGGGGGTAATGATACCAATTCGAAGTGGTAAATGCGACTAGATCGGCCACACAGATCAGATCCGCGGAGATATGCAACCGGCATATGCCAATATGGGCCCACATCATGCTTCCACTGTGGTCACTGTCTATAAAAGACTTTAACGTACCGGGAAGAGAACGCAAACCCGGGCCAATTGCATGTAAGTCACTATTATTCACAGTAAAGCGGCATACCAACGCTGAGTGAGCTTCCCATGCTGGATGATCCGCGAAGGACTCCTACGTTTACCCTGGGGCATCAGTCCCGTTTCCCACAGCCCTGGTACCAGCGAATTGCACTTCCTGGGAGATTTGTTTTTCCAATGAGGGTCAAAGGGCATGACGTGGGGCTACTGCTACTGTCCTTTTTTCCCTATCATTTCTTTTTCCCTGTTTGGCTTCCCTTTTTCTGGTTTTTGTTTTTGTTGCTGTTTTCCATTTTTCTTCATCTGCCATTATTGGTGCCAGTCGACTCAACCTTGTTGTCAATCATTAGTCACAACCGAACGCAAGTCAAAGCCGGTGAGAAGATCTCACTACGTACGTAGTACTACTGATCCCTGTGACATGCAGCGAAACCACTCAGGGGGTTTCTCGACGAAACCTCGACCCCCACAGCGGTCCGGGAGACGATGAGACCAACACGTCCGTCCTCAAACCGCACGATCTGCACTCGACGGGGGAAACGGCGCACCGGCACCGGCCGAGAAATGCCCACTAGTTTTTCCTGTCGGATCCGAGGGAAAAACAGCCTAAGGGACTGAAAATCACCCTGCAGCGTTAGCTACACTCAGTTCAGCCATCCCATTTGTCTGTTTAACCAGGAAATTGTCACCGGTGGGGAAGCCAATCGTGGAATCGACCTGATCGAGTCCACCCACCTCCATCCAACAGGAAGATCGACCAACGTAGCCCATCCAATCCCGATCAGAAATAGGAAGTCACGACAACAAGCGTTTCAAGCAAACGGCAGAACGATAACAGGCTGAGGGAAAAACAGTTGGTCCGTTGCAAAGAAGTGGAGATTGACGGCGGGAAGAGGAAAGAAAAGGAGGAAATCCCCCCGGGAGGAAGTTTGGTCCACGGATTCATTTTCCTTACCAATTACAGGAACCTCAGGCTCCGACTGCCAACCATGGGACCAACAACACGAACAACCCTTGCTCCTTTTCTTTTCTTTCCTCTCTCTTCTTCTTTCCTTTTCTTCTTTCTCACTTTCGTCCAGTTTCTTCCTTCTTGGGTCGGACCTTCTGGTCGAATTGGATGAATCGCATTCTCCACCGTCGTATTGGCACATGATCGAGATGTGTCGGTCGGATTCTCCATCATGAAGTCGTCCCTGATGAGCCCTGCCTGGCGACATGGCCTCAGGACGCTAGGGCCATTGAGGTCGCTGAGTCTAGCGGGAAACGAACCCAATCTACCTAAACGCATCTGAGGGATGAACCCAGTGACGGTACTCGACTCCCGGTGTCTTTGATACGGCGCTGTTCGCCGGGTATGGACCGTCGAAACCGTGGGTCGGCGGAATACACCCCACACGGCTCCTTCCATCCCTCTCAGGGTATTGCGAAGTCGATGTGCTGGTCTGCAATTGCATCAAGGCAGCGGATGATCGCTCATGGTCTTCAACTATGTTGAGAGATTGCGTGGTGTAATTTGGTCCGTCATTTGCGTGCATCTATATCTCACGACTGTCGGTGACGGTCGAGGCAGTGGAGGGTATGCTTAGGCACCCTGTACGGCAGAACAAATTCACATGGAGGTTGGACCAAGAAATCCTATCTGTGCAAGAAATCTTACGCGTGACATGGCCTTAATTGGCCCTCTGGTTTTGTCTGGCGCGAAGAGAATTGTGCTGTATATTTGCGTTGGTTTCTCCGGACTTGATCAACGGGATCCACCTCATGGATATGGTAAGATAGGGGCCTTGCAGTGAGCAAGACTCACAGACCGAAAACGGGATCACAGACAAAAGTCGACCTTTCCATTGAAGGTTACTTGCAAGACCACTTGAGTTGTCATCATGTCCTGTCCCTTAGCCGATTTGAGGTTTGTGCCCAAGTCCTTGCTTAAGTGCTGACTACTGGCTTCTTTCATGCATCGGTTGTTGGTGCCCTAAACAGTCTCGGTGGACGGCAGCCAGCGCGCGAAACAGGGGTATCAATGGTTTCCGCGTCATTAAGGAAACGTGGCAGCCTCCACCGTCACCTCCACGGACACACGTCATTTCATTGACCATCTTGATCTGTAAATGCAAGGTGATCCTGGCCCCTAACGCCACGGGAGAATGCCGTGGGGTTCATTGATGCTCGATGAGGTCGTTCGCACTGCTGCGAGAGACTTTTTCCGCCTACCGAAATCGGGATGTCCATGATCCCCGGGGATAGATGGCCTCGGCCTTACCTAAGTCACCGTCTCAGTGCCAGGCGTCATGATGCAGGTCGACTGAGGGTCTCTACTGAGAAAGAGAAACGCTGATCAGGACAAGAAAGATAGTGTGACTCGTTGGAGTTCCATATCCTCTGGCGGGCCAAATCCCGGATCTCTCGAGGGGACCTGAGCTCGCCTAGTCCTCTGGTCCCTTCGAGCACTTGGTCAAGGTCAAATCATTGGTGCCACCGACATTGGAGTGGGGACCAAGGGTCCGAAAAAACGCAGCCACACTTGAAACCTGGATGGTAAAGGGGGCCAGGGAAGACGTGCAGAAAACATGGCTTACGAGCCAAGTAGTACTTCCAAGGTATCGCTACGATTATGATCAAGCTTCTTATTTCGATCTATTTTTTCCCTTTTTTTTTACATATACATATATATATATAAATATATATATATGTATTATCCCTACCGTTTCTCTTGTGCACAATGCTGTTCTTGAAACCTTCATTGACACCAGGGCATTTGGATTGTGATGTTACTTGGACTTACGCATCAATACTTGGCAGCCACCGCAAGCATACCGGCCACACGCACATACAACTTGGAAGTCGGAACGGGATCCGACCCTTAGACTACCGCGGCAGTCACCTCCAGCCTACCACCGTCCGCCATTTCCACAGTCTCGGCTTTCATTCTAACCCCATTGCAGAAGCACCTTCCACTGTCTAGCCGTCTCGTCGAGACCCATTGGACCTGACTCCGAGACGAAAATGGTAATGAAAAATATTGGGAGAAAAAAGGTAAAAAGAGAAAAAGGGTTAGCTATCGACCAACGACAGCTGCCATTTTCTTTGAATCATAATTTTCTATTTTTATTATTCGTCGATGCTGTTGCTGCTCATTCCGTTACTGCGATTGTTTTTATTCTTGTAGTCGTTGTTGTCATCATTGTGGTTATTATTAGAATCTTTTGTCTTTAAACTAACGATTGTTGTTGATGTTGATTATTTTTTTTTACTTGAATTTTTTTTTCCCTTGTCCCTTTCTAGCTCTGGTGCCCCTACAAACTTTGCTCCCCCCACACCAATCTTTCTTCCTTTCTTGTCTGTTGTCTATCAGTGGATGTCTGTAAAACGGATGACCACTAATCCTAGACGCCTCGTACTACCGAGACAAGGACCTGGGCTATCCATCGGGACAAAGGACACCAACGACATCCCACTTTTCAAGGAATCATGAGTGATCCCAGCCGTCCTCCCCATCTCCCTTATAACCCCTACGATACAGCGTCGGTCCCTGAATTCTCTGAGCATGAAGCTGGCTTCAGTGACTGGTCCCCCTCCAATCTCCCCTTCGGACCCAACTATGAGGGAATCCCCGGCTTTCCCGCTGAAACCTCTGCGGCAGCCTCGCGCAACATCTCAGGCGACCGGTCGTTGAACACAAAAGTCGCCATCCCAAGGTCGACACACGCGAGCAATTGGACCAGTAGTGGCCGGGTCAGCCGGGCCTGCGAGAATTGTCGAGAGCAAAAAGCCAAGTGTAGCGGACATCGCCCAACGTGCCAACGATGCCAGGAAGCAGGCATACGTTGTTCCTACGGGGATCGCAAGCGAGAGAAGACGGCCAAGTGCGTTGTGTGACATCTTCCATGTATAAAATGGCATGGCTAAGCAAAGAAAAAAAAAATAAACGAGGGAAAACGGAATATTCTGACAGGAAGACGATAGGCAGCTAAGCGATTTGACGCACCAGGTGCAGACATGTACACGCCAGATCCAAGCTTATGAGGCGCTTCTCCGAGAAATTGTCCCCAAGTTAGATTCCCAGACGGCGCAGCACGTGGAGGGTATAGTCAATGAAGTAAGGCCTTCCTTTAATTCCTTTCTCACATTCTTTGATGACGTTGAAACTGAGAAACACGTGGTCGAGCGCGATCAGTCCTTCTCTGGGGAAAAGGATTCCACCCTTCCGACCGCTGCTACCTCAACCAAAGTAGCTCGGGCTTCGAGCCCGGGCTCGGCCTCCGGAGCGCTAGATTATACCAACGAAGATTTTAACCGCGACGAGAAGGTGCAGGCGATGGGTTTTGTTGGGGAGCACTCGGAGATTGCGTGGATGTACCGCTTGAAGCAGATGCTGGAGCGGAGGATCCCGCTGTCGCCGGAGGGTTTGGATCGCTATTCGCTCGCATCGGTGAATTACTTTGTTGATGAGACTGGCGTCCCCGTCCTAGACGATGTGGACATTACGGATCGACCTCCGCAGGCTGTGGCCGATTATCTGGCGGACATCTACTTTGAAGTTGTGCACTCCTCTTTCCCGATCATCGGCAAAGTGATCTTCCTGAAACAACTCAACTCATTCTATACGGGCCCCTTCATGCGTCCCGGGAGAAGATGGCTTGCAATCCTTCACTTGATATTCGCCATCGCTGCCAAATTCTCCCACTACTTGCAAGAAAGAACGGACGACACCCCCGATGACAGCCTCTCCTACTTTTCTCGTGCGTGGAAGCTGAGCAATAACGAGATATCCTTGTTGGATCATCCCAATCTTCAACAAGTTCAGGTGGAGGGTCTGACTTCCTTCTATCTACTGCTGACGGGACAGGTCAACCGGTGCGTGTGCTTGACTCTTCTCGACATTCCTCCCCAAACAGCCACTAACGCCCGTTACTAGGTCATGGAGATTATGCGGCCTTTCTATGCGGTCGGCAGTCACGATGGGGTTGAATTTGCGCAGTGAGAGCAATAGTATTGCACCCATTTCCAAAGAGACGCGATATCGGGTGTGGTGGTCCCTCTACATGCTCGACTCTCTCCTCTGTGTGATGACCGGTCGGCCTCCCAACAGCAGTGATGATTTTTGCACCACGCCACTTCCACTGCCCTTTAGGGAAGAGGACTTTCTGGAGGAGAGAGTGGCCCTGCTCATTGAAGACCATGATGCACGGAATTTGTTCATGGACACCCTTCTCTGCAGGGGGCCGGGCAAGTCGACGATGGAAGGGGCCACAACGCCGGACACAATGGGACACCCGCTGACACACTTAGGGAGACAATGTGAGCAACTTGCGTCCACCGCCATGGAGTCCCTCACACCGAATACCTCGCTCTATTTTCTGTACCTCGTCGATCTCGCGCTGACCATGCGTGAGTCTATTGACACGATCTACGCTCCAGGAGCCGCGCGAAAATCATGGCGTGAAATTGAGACGGCGATCGCCGTGCTGAACGGCAAGGTGGATGCTTGGCACTCTCGACTTTCCCCCGCGTATCACTTTACGCAAGGGACGCCTGGCCTGGAGCAGCAACGGACCAGCTTGGCATTCCACTTCTACAGCACCAAAATTCTCATCTCCCAACCCTGTCTGAGCCGCCTGACGCGAAACGGTCCAGGCGCGGAGACGTCGGGGAGCTTCTGCGACACTATGGCGGACGTATGTGTCAATGCCGCCGGCCAGGTGATCGAGCTATTTCCAGAACTGCCAGACCCCACGTGGGTGTATCATGTCTCTCCTTGGTGGTGTATCCTGCACTTCCTCACTCAATCGCTGACGGTGCTCCTGATTGAACTGCTGCTCCGACTCAAAGCCGGGACGGTCAAACACCAGACCATACTCGAGCAAGTCTGTAAGGTCACCCGGTGGCTGTCTCAGCTGTCGACGAAGGATTTATACTACCAACGAGCGTGGCTCGTGTGTAAGGGTCTCTACACCCAGCAAGCAGGGGACCAGGGCACTAGATCCTTCGCAGATAAGGAGCAAAATTGACTTCTTGCAGAGACTGCAAGCTATTTCGACAAGGCCTGGTGTCACCCGGTTAGGTCATTTGTGTCTGGCTCCAATTTCAAATCTGACATGGTCATGAGATAACTGTGCCCTCCCTCTGGGTCCACAGTCGGAATCCTTCCTCTTCCTCTCCATCCTTGTTCCAGTTGAACCACTTCCTGACAAGGAAGGGCAGATTGACCATTTATCCTGTTTGTCCATTCGAAAAGTTTCTGAAATGCAGGACATTCGCTTTTGGGACATTGCAGACCTTCCATCTTTCTTTTCTGTCTTTTCCCTTTTCATTATTGGTCTATCCTTCTCTCTCCCCCTCCCTCTCCACCCCTCTCTCTATCATCGATCTGTTGTTCGGCAGAAACTTCATAGATCGGGTCTTGATATACGACCTTAGATTTTGCGGATTGCTTTATTTCTATAGATTCCCTCCCCTCCATGGTTCATCTGCCTGTCCAATGTTTTGAATGTTCACGGCTGCTGACCTGGCTTTGTTCTACGTGGTCATTGTCTGTCTTTTGTTTCGGATCATTTCCCTCTATATCTCCCTCTTCTTTCTCATTCTGATCTTGATATGATCTCCACCTCGATAATCAGTGCATCTTTCCGCCCAAGTAGATGTGGATGATTCAACTTGAGGTTCATTTGTCAGAACGGTTAAAGGTTTCCAACAATACTTCGAAGGATAAGCCAACCAGATGATAGCCCGTCCAGCCGCCTTGGGGCAGGTTAGCCCTGTGCGTCGAATAATAGTGGAATGCAGGGATGCTCCGGTTCACACACCCATGCATACGCCAATGTGGGGGCTGAGTTGTGGGGATTTGCACTCGACCTTTTCCCCCTTTGATCTGATTCTCATTTTGATTTCCATTTTTCTTTGTTCTTTTAATTCTTTTGTCCCTTACTCATTTTCTTTCGCTCTACCATGTTTTGTTTCTTCGCTCTCTTTCTCTACTGGACCGCTCGCATACCCATGCAAAGGTGGTCTATGTCTGATACCGGGCTAGTGATCTACTAGAGATTAGCTCAATGTCGCTTGGGTGTGATTGATGACGACAGACATACTCCGTTTCCCTTGAAACGAGTCACACTCATACTGACTAGGCAAGGAGCGGCGCCGTGGTTGTTCACTTTCGTGCATACTGCGTATGCACGATACAGCGCCACCAATCTTAGCCCGCGAGGGATGATGCCGTCCTTGCTCGGGTAGGTAGGGGCACTCCGGAGACGACCGCTGTCCATTATTACATCACGGTCCACACACTATCGGAGCACCCGATTCCCAACATCTGCATGGTGGGTCTCTTTTCTTCACCTTGTGGTTCGTCATTCGCTGGTAAGCAGATCCGTGGCAGTGGAAAGCTCATTCTAGCTCGACACCTTATATCATTGTATTCTACCATTACCAGGGCTTCTCCCCGCTAGCTGATTGTTTACCCTCAGGTCACGGTCGGTGAGAAGCCTTTGACGCCACTACCGTGACATTGCTTGGGCTCTCTTCTCTTGCCCTGCCATGTGCAGCTCCTTAGGTTGTGCGTGAATTTGAGTAGGAATGCAACCTGTTTTTGAACGTCCTTCGGGGATCTGGCATACGGTAGGTTGGCATCGAGTGATATGGATCGTCGGAGGTTTGAGGGGGTCTGAAACAAATACCGAGCGACCAAAGCAGAAACCCAAATTGGAGTTTTCTTTGAAAAAAAAGAAAAAGAAAATAAAAATAAAAAATAACAAAATGAACAAAAAAAAAAAAGGAAAAAAAAAAAAAAGAATGAATGAACGAGAAAGTAAAAGGGAGAATCAAGGCGAACTTGCCATGGGACGCGTAGATTACTAGTATTCGAGTGCACATTTGATTGATTGACCCCTCCACAACATACCCGCCTTGACATTGAGGGTCCGGGATTCCCCCATCCAGCCTGGAAATGGTAAAAGGGAAAGAAAAGTGGAATCAAACAAACTTACAACATGGTAAAGGCGAACCAAGTCAGAGAGAAAAGGCAACAAGGGATCAACCGTAAGCAAATTTCCCCAGTGGGTTTGAGGTCTTTCCTAATCAAGAGAACAGCCCCGAACTCGCGGACGGAGTTCTATCTCTCCTCGGGGGGAAAGAGGGTTACAAACCCCAGTCTGATCAGACACTAAATTGCCCAATCGACCGGTATTTGCTGCTCCAAATGACACCTGTCGCGGCCTCGCTTATGCGCCCTGCCAGTTAACTATTTGGTCCTCACACATGCGGTCCCCATCCACCATGACTTGATAGTCCACGCTGGATAGAGATGTTCCATAAAATTCGAGATTGCTCTCTGTACGCACGGTGGGGGGGGGGGCACAGCAGATACTCCAACGTAGGTGGGTAGCTGAACAGTACCACGAAATGCATGACTGAATCACTACCCACCACCCTGGGTCCTTCTTTCAAACCCCGACCCGTCTGTCCGTGGTACGGATCAAATCCCTATGGTGCATAAGCGGCCCCTCCGGTCTCCTTCCTGTTCCACGTGTCTATCTGGGGACTGAAGGGTGCGAACGGCTCCATCTCAGTCTATCA
Source organism: Aspergillus taichungensis (assembly GCA_002850765.1). NCBI lineage: Eukaryota > Fungi > Ascomycota > Eurotiomycetes > Eurotiales > Aspergillaceae > Aspergillus > Aspergillus taichungensis. The sequence goes on along the minus strand of KZ559558.1, from coordinate 80,185 downwards.
CAGATGAGCGACTGCTGATAGTCTAGTACCGGTTTCGACCTCAAAACTTCCTCAGAGTGGTCAATCAACCCGACTGTCATTTCACCTGGATTGTTCAATAGTCATTGTGGTGATCCAATCAATTCAAAGCCACCAGCGCCATGACAAGTCTTATATTATGCACTGGCCATGAAATCTGGACCCTGGAAAGACCTCTGAGACAGACAGAGTCAAATTAAAGTTTACGAGAACAGTAGCTATTATCCTTCGTAGGCCACCAGGATCAATCGCAAATTCTCACTCGATCGTGAATGCCAGTAACTGCCTCAGGCACCAGCCCCACCTCCGCAATCCAGCTACACACCGCCTTCTCCATTAGGAGACACTCCATCTCGTGCATCAACGGACCAGGAACATCTTCGAATGACTTCATCATCAGGTCCTTTCCACTCCTCATTGCGACTTGGCAAATCAATCCCCCCCCAAGATGCACCCTCACCGATAGAAAATGTCTGTGCGTGGCCCGATTAAGCGCTCGCACCTCAGGCAGGTCAGTGCCGCCAGCCTCGACACGCTCTCCACCTCCCGCTCCGCCGATACTCAGTCCCACGACGCCAGCAGCGACTGCCCACTCACCCCCGATGAGAAGAACCCACGTTTGTCCTCTACCGGTCTGAACCGTCGCCAATGCACCCTCTGGGTTCATGATGAGACCTTCTCGCGCGAGGAGATCCTCTTCAACCAGACCGCGTTCATTGACACGGGTGTCCAGGTTGGCGATGTGATCGAGATCCTCCCCGCGGATGCGGCGCATCACGCCGGGAAAGCAGACCTGGGGTCCCGACCGCTGCGGGAGAGCCACTTTGACTCCAGCTCGACGCTCCACGCGGACGCGATCTCTAAGTTCAAGACCCCGCAGCAGAGCCGGTGTCTTTGTGTCGTCAAGCCCCTCCCGCAGGACATCAAGTCCCGGAACCCCCGACTCGAATTGTCCGTCACGACAAGCATTGCCAACATCTTCGGTTTCAAGAATCGCGACACCGTGAATATCTCGATCGTCGATCGCGCGCAGTGCGCCGCGTCGCACGTGGATATCGCCTTCCGCGATCAGTACATGGTGCGCTCGGATATGTGGCGGCTTGTCATGTCGGAGCTGGCCGACAAGATCATCTACAAGGGACAGAAGATCATATTCATGGGTACTATCAAGGCGACGATCAAGAATATCTTCGTCGGCGGCAAGAAGGTCCTCTCGGGCTTCTTCGCCCCGGAGACGATCCCCGTCTTCCGCAGCGAATCTGCTAAGTACGTGCTGTTCATCCAGATGTCGCGGGAAATGTGGGACTTCGATTCAGAGGGCACGGGCGATATTCTCTTCAGTCGCGTGATCAACGGGTTTCTGCCGGAGCTGTTCAAGCGGTGGGCGAACGTAGATGCGAGGCACCTAGTCACTATCGTGTTGTTCACGCGGGTCGAGTATGATGTGTCGGCCTTGGGTTCGGCGACGCTCAGCGCCGAGAATCTGGAGAGCATGCTGACGCCGAATCACGCCCCGACGAGGGATTTTTACCGCGTGGTGGTCAATGACATGGCCAGCGGGCATTGGACGACCATCCTGGACGAGCTGAAGAAGGACTTTCGGACCTTTCTACGGGACGTCAGCATTCTCAAGACGAGTGAAGTCGACACGCCCACGGCAGATGGGAAGAACGGGGGCTGGGAGCCCAAGGCGACCATTGCCGGACGGCCGAGCACCGCCATTCGTGGCAACATCCTCGAGGCCATCCACCTGGCGTCGGCCCATCTGGCGTACGAACACATCGATCGGGATATGATTCACACGGGGACTTCGATCATTGTGATCACGCCCGGGAGCGGGGTGTTCGAGGCCTCGTACGAGTCCCTGGCTGCAACAACCGAGGCGCTCATGAACCGCGGTATCGCCATCGACCTCGTCTGCCTCAGTCCAATGCCGCTCCACTCTGTACCCTTGTTCAAGTACCACCAACCGTTTCGGAGGCCCTCCACCTCGTCGGCGGGCGATCTCCGGGCGGGCGGCAATTCCCCCGAGGAGACGCGGTACTCGTTTGCGGGGCTGGCCAATCGCACACCCCACCTGTCACCCCGGTCGACCTTCCATGGCTCGTCCTTCTCGGGCACGTCGCCCCGGGAGCAGTGGGCCTCGCGGTCCCAAGAATGGCATTATGGAATTCCTCACTGGTTGGATATCTCGTACTGGAACCCCGAGACGTATCGAGAATCACGGCGCATCCTTAAGAAGGACCCGAATGCCCCCATTCCGTACACCGTCACCAAACAGTCCAAGGTATTCGTGCCTCGGGTGCGCATGTACGAGATCCAGATGATGGGGGTCATGGAGAGCGAACAGTCGAACATCTCTATCCCCTATCTCTACGAAGGCCCTAGTGTCTCGCGGGGGGCAGTGTCGCGATTCGGTCTAGGCTCGTCCAATCTCGCCCCGCCCCGGGCTTCTTTTCGCCGCAGTTCGCCTTTTCGGCACCCATTGAGCGACAGTCTCCGGCCCGAGCCGTTCCTCCAGAACATGTCGAACCCTAAGGACGCCATGTCTGCTCGGTCGAAGAAGCCGAGCTCGGTCCTGTCGTGGATGGACAGCTACGATGAGGCGGTGTTCTCTCCCTTCCCCAAGCGTCGGCAACGCCGCCAGCCCACCAAACAGAAGCGGCCCAGCGAGCCGGAAGTGCATGGTTCGGGTGCGCATGAGCGACTTTCGGCGAGGTCCGTCTTCCGCCTTCGGGAGCAAGAGACCCTGTCGAATGAGCGCAATCGTACCACCGGTGACCCGGCTCCTCGGAACATTGAGGGTCCCAAGGGCCCTGCTCCGTCGCAGGGTACCGCCCCCAAAAAGCCCGCGTTAAAGGCCCCGGCGGCCAAGAGGCCACCGCGGATATCGCGGACAATCAGCTTTGCTCTGCGCGGACTCAGTGCGACTCCGCCCCGAGCGCAGGCCAGCACGGAAGTCAATGTGGAACATGTCCGCGGTCTTCCATCCTCCAACAAGAGTTCCTCCGGCGTCTCAACGACGGACACGGCCAGCGCGGACTCGCAAAGTTTCTCGGATTCAGCGTCGGCGTCCACCGTCATCGACTGGTCCACCACACCGGTTCCACCCCAGCGGTCTCGAGAGAACTCAGCGATCACACCGTCGCGGCCGATCTCGATCAAATTGCTGTCGAAGCAGCCTGCCGACGACGCGGAGCAGGCGGGGCGTCCGGCCATCTCAGAATCATACTCCACCACCAACACCGACATTCCCATCGGCGAGGACGCGCCCCACGGTAGCAAAACGAGAAGGGCCCCCAAGGTCGAAGTCACGGCGAATGGCGGCTCGCGGGATGGACAGCCCAGAAGCCCACAGGGTAAGGCTCTGGCCCCATGGGTGCGCCCCATCAACCCGTGCAACACCCCGCGGGAGCTGTTGCGCGACACGAGTTGGTTCGGACGCTGGCAGCATGCATACCCCAGGCCGCCCCACGTCGCCGTGGTCAAGTGGAAGAGCTTGAAGTCCCCTGCTATCCTACCGCTCACCACGGAGGAATTCCCTATGGCGAGCGAGCTGGCCTCAGAATATCTGCAGACGCCTTATCGTGTCTTCCCGAACGATGACGCCGAAGGCATCGAGGCGCCTCGATCCCGAGGGATCCTTCTACGAGAAATGATTTCCCTCCGGCTGGCCCACGGGTTTCAGATCGTGGTCGGGAAGACGGTGGCGGAGGTCGCCGGGCAGCCGTCGCTCGAGTCCCCGAATGTTTTCGATCCCCGCAGCTTGGAGAAGGACGGCGCGACGATGTTTCTGTCCAAGGGGAAATCTATCCATCGCCTGGTCTGCATCAGCAGCACGGAGATTGAAGTCACGCGGTTTACGCATCAGACGTCGGCCGTGACCGCACGGGAGAAAGCCAGTGGGTACACCACGTACACGGCGGCCATGCGCACGATTTTGAGCCCGGAATACAAACTAAGGAATATCCGGATGGAACTGTCCTTTGAGGAATATAATTGGAATTACGCGGACAACTACGTTGCGGGCCACCGGGACTACCTTTTCCACCCGGCTCAGCAGCTTCACTTCTGGCGGATGCGCTATGTGCTGATCCCCGTCCAGTTACCCGCCCACTCACGACGCCAGCTCCAGTCGTTCAACGAGGACACAGAAGAGGAGATTCATCTCCTCGGGATCAGCCAGCTGACGCAGATCTGGCAACGGCACAAGTACGTGGGGCCGGAGGAGAAGCGGTTCGAAACGGGCCACAAGAAGCGGGAGCAGAACCCCCTGAACATCATGTACCAGACACGCAACCCGTCCGATGTGGTGGCGGCAGAGCTCGACCGGATCATACTGACAGATCCTGGCCTGGACAACTCGCCGGCCCAGCTGTTACCGGAATCCGAGCTGCTGGAGCGACCCAGCGTCACCGTGTCGTCGTTGGCGCAGATCATCCAAGGCGACAAGGGGGTGCGGATGATGGATCGACGGTGGCACTGGCGGCTGCACTACAACTGCTTCATTGGGTTTGAACTCACGACATGGCTGCAGCAGAACTTCCGCGACATCGACACGCGGGAGGACGCGGTCGAATTTGGCAACGAACTGATGAAGCACGGCCTCTTCCAGCACGTGGAAAAACGGCACAACTTCCGGGACGGTAACTACTTTTACCAGATCTCTAGTGAGTATCGGATCGCGCGGCCTGAGTCGCGGGGAGGCTGGTTCCCCCACATCCGGCCCGACAAACCCGCCCCGAGCACACCTGCTGGCGACGGCGCGAAGGAGTCGCCAGTCAGCCACCCCCGGGCGGACAGTGTGGACCACGGCTCTCAGGCCCCGGCCACGCCCTCCCGGACCAAGAACAAGGCGACGATCCTGCTGTCCAAGACGATGAAGTACGACGTGGATCCGCGCAAACGGTCCAACCGGCCGGAGGTCATCGACCTGCACTACGACCGGCTGCACAACCCGGACAATTGTTTCCACATCGAGCTGAGCTGGATGAACACCACGCCGAAGTTGATCGAAGACGCGGTGCTAGGGTGGGCGTCCACGGCCGAGCGGTTCGGGCTCAAGCTGGTGCAGGTGCCCGTCGCCGAGGGGAGCTCGATCGACCAGACACAACCCTTCCGCAAGCCATACCGGGTGCCTCTTAAGCTGAAGCCACCCGCGGGGCCAGCGCCGCCAACGTGCTTCAACCCAACGGCGTTCTCTCAGCAGCAGGGCGCGTCGGACCAGCACTACTTCCAAAAGGCCATTCTGCGGAAGTTCGACTTTGTCCTCGACTTCGAGGCGCGGTCGGCTTTCCCGCCTGACGTCGAGGTATCCTACTCGTGGGGGATCCCAGATTATCGATACTCACAGTACATCCACCGGTCAGGGAGCCTCCTAATCCAGATCAACGAAGACGGCGACTTTCTAGTGCTAGCCAACCGACTCGTGAGCACACGCAGCGCCGCCAGCCGAGACATGGCACGACACGAGCGGATGGACCACCGCCCGGAGCCGTACCGAGCGCGCGCAAGCACCTATGACCCCATTGACCGCATCTCGCCGCGCCTCTCCCCCGTCGTCCGACCCATCCACGAGATCCACAGCCCCCTCAGCCCATCGGAGCACATCCACCACCCCGACTCCACCAACGTCTACCGAGCCCCCGAGCAGGTCCTCACGAGCCTCGTCGAATTCTGCAACGACGCCACCCGCCTTGAGCAGTTCTACCGCGAGTCCCATATACGGCCTACGTCGACCAAGGTCGAGCCGACCCTAGGGTCCGTCATGGACGCTTCCATCCCGTCCCTGGAACTCCCCGCCAGCGTGGTCAGCCATCATATCTCGCCCCCGCCTGCGACTCCTTCGCGCGGCTTGCAGAATTCTTTCCCTGCGTTGTCGTCGCTAGATGCCCGAGTGCGCGGCCGAGCTGAAAGCATTGGGCCCGGGAGTCCGCGAATCCGCCCACAGGCTAGTCCGCGGACTTTGCCCGCGAGCCCGAGGAGCGGAGGATTGCGGCCATTACGCATGGGTTAATAGTGGAGGTTCCTCTACGATATATCCTCTATACCCTTGTCTCACTACAGCTATATCCATATAATCAATTCTCATTCAGATCAACCGTGGTCTTTGTATACACGAGGTCGAAAGAACCACCACTGCCTTAACCAGCCATATCTTCATATCTCCCCCTCCAGTATCTTGACTTCCCCTCAGTACTTCCCCTCAAACCCCACACAACGATGATACCATCCTCGTAACGATTGGACCATACCCCCTGTCAACCCAGTTAGCCCAAACGCGGCCATTCAGGCTGAGTTCGCAACCCTGTATCTTGGCAGGAGGATCGGCCATGCGATTGGTGGGTTTATAGAAGGTGAATATCCGTCATTATGCCACCACTTGGATTCTACCGATATCGTGCTTGCTATGGTTAAAGTACGTACGACAGAATGTGTCAACGATGGGGTTCCGTAGAGGGTTGATTATTTGAGAGGGGTCGAGTGAGGTTGGTTTTCTCTTCCATACACTCTCTTCGCTATAGACTCTTGAATCAATTGAACCAAGGACGATAGTGTACATTCAGATAAGTAGACAAGATGAAGTTCACGGAAGGAATGTGGCGACTGCGGGTGAGTTCACCAATATGGACTTGTTTCGTTGACTAGAAATCAGTGCTGATCGATCATCAGGAAGGCGTCCGCATCGACTGGATGAGCAATGTCGAGCGACTGCACATCGACAAGGACAAGGAGGCCGTGGACGTCCTGATGAACAAGTATCAGCGGCATCGTGGGGATACCTTAAACTCGGGTATGTATTTGGGATGGATTGAAATGAGCGATTGACTGACGTGATTCTAGCAACGATCACTGCGCGGGTGACGTCTCCTCAGGAGGGTATCATTGGCGTTAACTTTGTGCATTGGTATGATCCTTTTTCTTCTTCTTCTTCTTCTTCTTCTTCTTCTTCTTCTCTCCTGGTGATATCTTGCTTAGCTGTCTATAGGGCCGGCCAGGTCGACCGCGGACCACACTACAGCATCGCCACCTCCAACGGACACTCGCGCATCACGCACAGCGACAACCGCCTATCCTACACAAGCGGGGATCTTTCCCTCACGATGAACACGGCCCCCAACGAGCTGGACCTCACCTTCTCGTCCCCAACCAAGACACTCACAGGCCACTCATTCCGCTCCATCGGCTACGTGGGGGACCAAACGACGCCCAAAACAGACTACCGCGACGGGATCTTCCTCGAGCGCCAGGGCCACATGCTGCTCGGCCTCGACCTTAACATCAGCGAGAAACTGTACGGACTAGGCGAGCGGTTCGGCCCGTTCGTCAAGAACGGCCAGACGGTCGATATCTGGAACGAAGACGGCGGGACCTCGTCTGACCTTGCTTATAAGAACATCCCGTTCTATATCAGCTCGTGCGGGTATGGTGTTTTCGTGAATCATCCTGGGAAGGTCAGTCTCGAGATGCAGACGGAGCGGTCATCGCGCGTGAATATATCCATCGAGGGCGAGGAGCTGCAGTATTTTGTCGTGTACGGGCCTTCGCCGAAGGAGATCCTGCGCAGGTACGCGGCTTTGACGGGAACGCCTGCGCTGGTGCCGGCTTGGAGTTATAATCTTTGGTTGACGACTAGTATGTTCTACCTACCCTTCTTACTCAATCGATCCATCACACCTACTGTACACCTACTATATAAAGTTACTGCAGATGCTAATAGTACTGGAAGGCTTCACAACGAACTACGACGAGCAAACCGTCACCGGCTTCCTCGACGGCTTCCGAGAACGCGACATCCCGCTCGGCGTCTTCCACTTCGACTGCTTCTGGATGAAGTCCTACCAGTGGTGTGACTTCCAGTTCGATGCGGACATGTTCCCCGACGCGGGGGCTTACCTGCGTCGGCTGAAGGAGAGGGGGCTTAAGATCAGCGTGTGGTTGAATCCGTATGTCGGGCAGGCATCGCCTCTATTCGAGGAGGGGAAACGCGAGGGCTACTTTATCAAGGTATCTTCCCTTTCTCTTCCCTTTTATACACGACTATTCCTCCCCTTTATACACAATCAGAAAGAAAGAAAACTAAGAATCAGCGCACCGACTCCTCCATCTGGCAATGGGATTACTGGCAAGCCGGCATGGCCGTCATCGACTTCACGAACCCGCGCGCGCGCACCTGGTACAGCACCCACCTGCACCGACTAATCGACACAGGCGTAGACAGCTTCAAAACGGACTTCGCAGAGCGCATCCCGATCAAAAACGTCGTCTACCACGACAACTCCGACCCGACGCGCATGCACAATTACTACGCTCTTCTTTACAACGAAGTCGTCTACAACGTCCTCAGCTCCCGGCTGGGCACCTCCAACGCGGTCCTCTTCGCGCGCAGCACAGCCCCAGGCGGACAGCGCTACCCCGTCCACTGGGGCGGCGACTGCGAGAGCACCTACGTAGCGATGGCGGAGTCGCTGCGCGGCGGGCTCAGCCTGCTGCTATCAGGGTACGTCTTCTGGGCGTCTGACATCGGCGGGTTCGAGGGCACGCCGTCCCCCGCGCTCTACAAGCGGTGGGTGCAGTTCGGGCTGCTGTCTAGCCACTCCCGGCTGCATGGGTCCGGCTCGTTCCGCGTGCCGTGGCTGTATGGCGAGGACTGCTCTGCTGTGCTGCGCGAGTGCACGCGGCGGAAGATCATGCTGACGCCGTATCTGCTGAGTGCGGCGTATTGGGCTGCGAGGGATGGGAGTCGGAGGGTGATGGCGCCGCTTTTTGTGGAGTTCCCGGGCGATTTGAATACTTATGCGGTTGATACGCAGTTCATGCTGGGGCCGAATCTGATGGTTGCGCCGGTGTTTTGTGATGAGGGGGTTGTGTCGTTTTATGTTCCTGATGAGGAGGGGGGTGAGGAGCGGAGTGAGTCTGGCGGGGAAAAAGGAGGAGAAGGAAGAAAGAAAGCGAAATGGGTCTCCTTTTTTGACAGCAGCAAGACCTATGAGGGTGGCAAATGGTACACTGAAACGCATGGCTTTGACACGCTGCCGCTGCTGGTCCGGCCTGGGACGGTGACGCCGATCAATCGTCGGCTGGAGAGACCGGACGGGGATGCGCTGGATGGGCTGGAGGTTGTTGTTAATGGGCCGTTGAAGGAGGGAGAGGAGGTGAAGGTTGAGGTGGTGGATCCACAGTGTACGCATCAGTTGCTGAAGACTTTGACTGTTAAGGAGGTGGAGGGAGGGAAGGTTGTCGTTGATGATGGGGGGGTGGTTGTTTCTACTACTTTTGTGTGATCTTGTTTGATATACTTCGTAGATATACTGGTGTATAGTTAGTATACTCATCTACTTCTATACTTCTACACTCTACTCCAGTCTACAACTGTAGTTCTCTGACTTCAACCGTGGCCATTCTGATATACTATTAGATTCACGTCATATGCTGTGAACAAAATACAAAGCAGGAGCAACTAGATAGAGCAATGCAAAGACTAAAGACAAGCAGGGAGCAAACAAGCAGAAAAAGAGATGAAAACAACATAGAAGCGAGAGTCAAAAAGAAAAGGGTATCATGTCTAACTGCTAATGCAATGCAAATGCAAATGCAATCGAATCACAGCAAATAAAAAAGCAATCATCACCACGCTTCCTCCACATCCAGAAGCCATCGTCGTATCCCCTCCCGTAACGTATTGTCTACCCCCGCCATCGATCGCTTGCGCTCGCGATCCACCACCCCCAACTCGCCCTCGTCCTCTCGACAATGCTCCGCCGTCACGCTGCGTACCACCTCTTCCAGCGCCCCCAGGACGAGCCGCCGGCATTCCGTCCGCGGTACTTCGAGCGACGGCAGCTCGTCGCGGCTGAACATCTCAGGCTTGTCGTCGCCGCCGCCCCGGCGCGCTCGCGACGGCGATGACGCCCGCGTGGGTGCCATCGACGGCGGCACGCTTTGCGCCAGGACTCGTTCTAAGGCGTCCACGAGCGTCCCGTCCAGATCCATGACCGGCTCCTCTACGAACTGCTCTTCTATCGCGTTGGGGTCGGCGGCGATCGGCCCTTGGGTCGGGGTGATGGTCGTTGTAGTGGTGGTGGTAGTGGTTGTCGTCGTGGGTGGTGCTGCAAAGAGGCTCGCAAAAGGCGTCGCCAACCCCGACCCGCTGCCCACGTGGCGTGGCGTGCCGGGAGCGGAGGCGCCCGAGATCCCCGGCCCGCGCCGTCGCAGGCGCAATCGCTTCACGGTCGACTGGCGCACGTCGGCCACCAGAGTGGTCGCCACGTCCACCCACCGGTCCGGTCCCTCCGCGTCTGCCGGCACCGGGTTGGGCGTGGGCTCGGCCTGCATCGCCCGTCGGATATCCGCATCCAGTCCGGGGTAAGGCCGCACAGCCTGGAGCAAAAAGTCTTCATGGAACCGGCGCAGCCACCCGGCGACGTTGACATTCAGCCCGTCGGGTTCCCGCCCCGGACACTGGAACCCGGAGACGCTGCTGTGGGTCGAGGCCCCGGCGTCCACGCTGGTAACCGACGTCCGAGGCTTCTGCGGGGACGCCGTGGTCGACTCGCCTGACGACGACAACGAGACGAACCCCGGCAGCGGCAGGTCTACGTCGACGATCCCGTCGCTCCCGTGGACGGACATCTTCAATGACGAGGCCTTGGGCTCCGTGGTCGATAGTAGCTCGGGAGGCAGCTCCCCGGAATCGCTGGCGCGCGGGTGCGACGCGTGGGCTGCATGCGGGATGGAGATGTGCCCGCTGGGAGCGGCGGCCGGGGCCGGGGCCGGGCCCGGGGTGGGGGGCGCCGCCGCCGTCGCCGCTACTTGGGCCTCGCGCACCATCTGACGGAGCGTGGGCGGCGGGCCGCGCCTCGGGCCCGCGCTGCCAACCTGCACCGAAGCCGCCCGGCGGCGCGGCGGGATGGCGGCGGGATCTTCATCTCGCCGGTCCGATGATGACGCCGGGCGCGGGCCCCACAGGCCGGCGAACAGCGTGCCCCAGCGCCCCGCGGCCGATGGCACGCTGCTGTTGGTGCCGACGACTGAGCTGTCGCTTCGCTGGAGGGTCTTGAGCAGGTTCTCCGAGGCCAGGCTGTCGTGACCCGCCGCGGCGTCTTCCTCCTCCTCCGCCGCCGCCGTCGGGTTCATCCCACTGCGCTCCCCGCGGCCCTGCGACGCGAAGTGCGGCACGGGGACCGTGCTAGCTGGAGTGGCTGTAGACGTCGTGGCGGGACCGGCGTTCGTCCGCCGCCCATCGCGGGCGGGCATGGCGACGCCGCGGGTCCGCATCGACCGGGCGTCCGAAGCGCGTCGGGGTCGGTCGTCCAACTCCGCGGGCGCCCCGTCGGTCTCGCCGGATGAGGCGCTGGCGGATCGCTGACGGGGCGGCTCATGGGTCAGGCGCTGGGCACGCGATCGTCGTTCGATGGCGCGGCGGAGCGACTCCTGGCGCAAGAGAGGCACGTGAGGCGGGCTCTGCGAGGGGGCCCGCGCCGAAGCGGCGGTGCCGGGCCGCAGCGGGGACGGGAGGAAGGACTCAAAGCGTTGCTTCTGGGGGAGGAAGGCGGCGAGCAGAAAGATCAGACGTCGGGCGGTCATCTTGTCCCCCGAAACGATGACGGTCCGGTAGGCCAAGGGGGGGTCGGTCTCGGGCGGCTGAGCGCGCTGCTGCAGGTAGTGCCGCCGGCGGTACCACTCGGGGCCCAGGGAGTTCAGCCACTCGGTATGATTACCGAGGAAGGCGGTGATGAGCACCATGAAGAAGAAGCTGTGCTCCTTGTCGCCCAGGGTCCGGGCGATGGAGCGGCCCTCCTCGCGCCAGACGCCCCAGCGGCTCTGGCCCGTGACGACTGGCGGCGTCTGCAGAGAGGAGGCGATGCGGCGCATGCTCCGGATGGCCTCGTCTCGCAGGCGCGAGTTGACGGCGAGGCTGCTGACGGGCAGGTGGACGACGGTCTGGTTGGTGCGCTGCATGTTGGGGGCCTTGGCGGGCTTGGGATGCAGGGCGGCGGCGGCGTCGACCTGCTGCAGCACAACGCGGATCTCGGCGCGGGCGAGCCGCTCAAGGTGGGAGAGGGTGCGGTTGATGACATCCCAGTGGTCCACCAGCAGATCGATGCGCTCGTCCAGGCTGGCGGGCGGGGCGGCCCCGGACAGGCTGTCATCGAGGAAGCCGCCGCGGCCGCGGTCCTCCGAGTCAAGGGAGCCAGCCACGCCCGGTCGGGGGGAGGCGTCCGGCCCCAAACCATTCACCCGTGAGGTCGGGCGAGCGCCGCCGCCGCGCACTGACAAGAGAGGGATCTGGACGGTGATGGCGACGGCGTACATCGGGGTCTTCTTCTCTTTGATCTTCTTTCGCTTCGTCACGTCGGGGAAGGGAAACCCGGCCTCAGGCAGGGACTCTGGGTAGAAGGAGTGGGCCCCTCCGTCGTGCGGGTGGCGGTCGGGGGAGGCGGCCGGGTCCCGGACCTCGGGGAGATTCACGCTGAACATGCGGGTCAGCAGCACGGTGACCTTGGCAGGCGGTTTGGGCCCTTCTCCGCCGGGCGCCGTCCACGCGGCGGGGCTGCCGGGCGCCCGCGTGGGCTCCCCGTCGGCGGAGATGATGTGCATCTTGGTGGAGGAGCCCCGATAGCTGAAGGCACTGCTGCCGAATATGCAGTTGAGCAGACCGGAGTCGGTGGAATCAGCCGCGAGGCGCGGATGCCCCGTGTCGTGATGGGCGCCCGCGGCGGCGAGGGTCGAACTCCGCCGCCGAGCCCTCATGAAGGCGCCGGACATGATGGGTGGGGAACGGCGGTTTTCTGCAGCGACCGACAGGGGACTGGGGTCGGCGGTCGTCGACTGGGACAACAGACCGCGGCGGGGGGCACGGGCCGACAGGGTCGAGACGGTGCGGGCATGGCGGGGACCGGTGCCCTCGAAGAGCTGCGGCTCCAGGCCCAACCCTTGGGGGGCACCCTCGGGCGCATGGGGGGCCTGCGTGTCGAGGAGCACACAGGCGTCTCGATCGCCTAGGGCATTCTGAGCGATGATAACGCGGAAATCCCGCATGTAGTCCAGATCGACGCCACCACGGTCATCGTAGGCTCCGGCAGTCGATGCATTCGGGGAGTTGAAGGTGGAGTGTAGCGGATAGGCATGGGTATTGGAACGACGGAGCAGGCTGGCATCGGGAAATAGCAGGCCGGAGGTATGTTCTTCTTCGGTGACGGACTCGAGGTGGTGGCCCGGTTTGGCCGAGTAAGTGGCCGGGTTCAAGGTCGACGCTGCGGTATTCAACAACCGACCCAGCATGGCGTCAGGATCGATTGGGAGGATGGAAGAGGTGTAGGATCAGAAAGCACGGAGCAGGTAGCAGTCCTAGAGAGAGAGAGATTGACGAGGGAGCAGCCCACGGAGGGGAGGGAAGAGTGGGGGAGGGGCGCGTGGAGGCAGCGAAGTGGAGATTGGTCCAACGATGATGCAGGACAACGGCCGTGGAGTCGTTTTGATTTGCTGATTTTTCCCTTTTCGAGCACAATAGTAAAAAGGATCAAGACCACCGAAAGTGAAATGAGACGAGGACCGAACCACCGACGAGACTGCAACGATTAGAATACACTGAACTTCCCCATGGTTCAATGGTACCCAGGGAGCAGCATGATCGAACCAGGGTCGGCGTGGAGGGGAGTAGGAAGACCGAATTCAGTCCAAATCGAGAAAAAGAGACAATCCAGTAGACCAAGGTCCAACCAGATGAAAGGATTACGAGAGAACGGGGAGGGGAGAGATGAGAGGGAAGAGGAAGAAGATGAAGCTGAAGTGAAGTTGCGATGGAGCGAGAGTTGAGGACGAGCTGGAGATGCCAAGCGATGCCAAGACTCTCGCCGGAACAGGCGGTGAGCCCGAGGCACCTGACCTGGAGCCGCATGGAGATCACTGACTAATCCCATCTCTATACATCAAGAGATATTAAAAAAAAATATAGAAAGAAAGAAGAAGAATCATATTTTGGTATCAATCCATGTCTATATACACCCCTCTCATCCCTGCGTCCGCTGCTTCACCCGGCTCACCAGCTTCTGGAGATCGTCTGATCCACCACCGGCCGACGAGCCCTTCTTCTGCTTCTTCGTCCGGGTCGAAGCCTCCGGTCGGGGGTCCTCCTCGTCAGTCCGGTTCCGTCGCCGCTTGCGTCCCTCCTCCAGCAGGGCCTGCATGCCCGAGGTCGCCTTGAACCGCGGGTTGGTGGGATCGATGGCGAACTCGTGGCTCTCGAACAGACGCGAGAATCGGGGGTCCTGCACGTCCACCTGGAAGTCGTCCTGTTCGGCAGAGGTACTCGCCTCGGCCGCCGCCGCCTTCTTCTGCTTCTTCTTGCCCTTGCCCTTCTTGCGCGCTAGCTTCTCCGCCTTCTCGATCTCCGTCATGTTGAAGTGCTTGATCCCCGCCTTGCTGTCGTCGTCCATCATCAGCAGCTCCAGCTCCGCGCGTTTGGCCTCCTCGGCCGCCTCGGCGGCGGCCCGCTCCTCCCGCTTCTTGCGCTTCTCCTCCTTGCGCTGGTGCGCGGTCTCTTTGCCAGACGGGTTGTCGAAGAACGGGTCGTTGAATCCGAGATCCTCTGCCTCCGCGGCGGGGGCCTCATCCGCCGCCGCCTCGGCCGCCTCGGCCGCCTCGTCATCTCCCTCCTTGGTGCCCTTGAGCTTCTCCTTGCGGCGCTTCTTCCTCTCGCGTTCCTTGCGCAGGTACTTTTCAATCGTCGTCTCCTCCTTCTCGGGCTCGTTCTCGAACACGCTGTCCCGGGTGGGTTCGCCCGCCAGTCCCGAGGTGAAGGTCACTTCCATCTCGCCGACCGGCCCGTCTGACTTGGTCCGCTTGGGTGCCTCCCCGAGACCGAGCAGGGCGCGCATGCGCTGCCGCTCCTCCTCCTTCTTCGTTCGCTTCGTCCGCGTCGGGTCGCCTTCGCCCGCCGCATCCACGACTTCCACTCCGCCATCCTCGTCATCGTCCTCGTCCTCGTCGTCGGAGCTGTCGCTGGCCAGGTACGCCTTCAGGTCGTTCTCGTCAATGTCCTTCCGGCTGCCGCGGAAGGCCCGCGCCTGGGCTTCCTTGCGGGACTTGTCTTCCATGTCCCATGTCAGCTTGACCTTGCTGTGCTGCAGGGCGTCCGTCACGAAGTCGTTGGGCTGATAGCCGTCGGGGATGCGCGTGCACTCGTCGCGCGGCTTGTCGTCGTCAAAGTCGGTCTCGTCCGGCACGAACCGCAGGTCGAAGAAGTTCGCACTAGACAGGTACTCGGCGCCGTCCACCAGGTCGTAGACGTGCTTCGCCACGTCCTTGGACGAGAACGTCAGAATCGCGTAGTAGTAGCGTAGCCGCTCCAGCTGGTACTTGCGCAGCTGGGTCGAGTTGAAATCCTCGCCCTGGTCCTCCTTCAACATGGACTGTCGAATCTTCTCTTCCTCCTCATCCGAATCCTCCTCTTCTTCCTCGTCATCATCCTCCTCCTCATCCTTAGACGCGAAAATCTCCTTCGGCGGCCCCTCCGTCTCCTCGCGCTCCATGCGCTCCTTTCCAAACTCACTCGGATAGACCGAAACCTGCAACACGCGGCCGCCCGCCGGAGCGAAACTCGAAAACACAGCCATCAGATCCTCCGCGCGAATATTATCCCAGTCGAGATTCACCACCGCCACCCGGTTCGTGACATCCCCCGTCGGGACCCCATCGCGCTGCTTATCCGGGAAATCGAGCTCCTCCCCACCGGCGACCTTCTCCTCATCCTCATCCTCGTCTTCTTCGTCCTCACTCTCACTCTCCTCCGACGAGGAGGAATCGAACCCGCCGTCGCGCGCAGGATCATACGAAGACTGCGCATCCGCCTTTCGCAGTTCGCGAAGGACCTCGTCATCGTCATCGACGGCGGGGCCGGCCTTCGTGTCTTTGTCTTCGTCTTCGTCTTCGTCGTCTTCATTATCTTCTTCTAACCGGTAAAACCGCTCGAGCTGCTTCTTGGTGTCGTCGCGGGCCAACTTGCGACCGTAGCGATCGACGGCGGCGTTTCGGGAGAAGTCCTGGTCGCTGAGCATGTGGGCAAACCGCTTGTCGAGTTTGACATGGGTGTGGCGTTTACTGGGGAGGCGGTAGCGGGGGTCAGATTGGATGTTGGCGAATCTGGGATCGGCTGGAATACATGTCAGTATCTGTGCTTTGCTGTGCTATTTTATAGCGACTGAAGGGGCTAGATAGCATGCAAGCGTATATTGAGAGAGGGGGAAGACGTACTGATGACCGAACCGGCAGGGGTTTTAGACCCGCCGGTCTTCTTGGATTTCTTCTTGTCTGGCATTGTGTGTGATCAATAGATCATGAATGACAATATCAATGAGAAAGAGTATTGAGCAGCAGCATAAACGAGCCACCGGCGAAATGGACCACGTTGAAGAGTGGTTGATGGAGGAGAGTCAGTCGATGACTGAATCTTGTTGCGGAATTCGGGAAAAAAAGTTTCGGTCTCACGTGGTCCGTGCGTATCGCTAGTGTTATCAGTTTTATCTTGGACAGTATATTCCCTGCTATAGATCAACCAAACATTTTCATTCTACGTCTGTGATTGAATTTCAAATAGGCTAGAGCTCAAATGAGAATATGAGATATCTACTACAAGTACTCTATCAAATCAAACTACTCACTACCAGTCTAATAGGCTGCAAAGGAAGATCAAGGTCAATAATCATCATGGCTTTTCACACTACCAGGTACATGATCCATCTCAATCAGCTGGGTAAAACTAGTGTTACCCGGTGTCGCCACTGCCGGTCGACTTCTCCTGCTGACAGACTGTCTGGTACTTTCGGGTTCGCTTGATGAGCCGAAAACGTTGGGGAACATGCGGCCGAGCAGGGATCGCGTGGCGGGCATGCATAGGCACAAGACGCCTACGTCGACTTCTACGACGGACCAGTAGCAGCTGGCGGCGTTGTCCCCTGTGTCTTTATAAGTAGACTGTTTGTATAGTAAAGAAGATGTTGTGGGGATAGAGAGACGCACAGGTTGGGTTGATACTGAGGGCGAAAACTTTGAGCCTTACCAAGCGGTAGATGCTGACTCCGGTGATTCTAACAGCCCAAAGTTAGTCCCTTGAATTTGGTGAAAAGGCAGAGGCAGATACGGAGAGAGAAACATACACAAATCCCATGGAGAACATAGCAATGACCTGCACCTTGGTGCTAGTCGTCGCCTGCAGACTAGCGACCTTGGGAATCGGCAGGGCGATGATCAACACATCCAAAACAATGTTGATCGCACTCGCTGAGATCATGATCGTGTTTGATTGCATACATTTGCCATGGCCCTCTAGATCCCAGTTGAGCCAGCCGGAGCTGACCGGCTGGCACTGGAAGATCACGACGAAGAGGAAGGCGATGCCGTACGCGACGGTCAGGGCGAACAGGATCTTGATGAGCAAACGCAGGCGATTGGAGGGGAAGATGCGAAGGTAGAAGAAGAGGAAGCAGAGCTTGGTGAGCGAGATGCAGATGATGTAGAAGATCGACTGGACCCAGGAATACTGATGACCGTCAGTCCGTCCGTCTGTACAGCGGTGGGGTGAAAAGGGCGTACATAGATGACTCGAGTAATTCGGTCGAAGTCAAGGGTCCACATATCTCTCCCTAGCCCTGTCTTTCCGACTACCGCTGTTATCAGTACCGATGTCGTGTTATCGTCCACCGGGGCCGGGATGCGAATTCACTCACGCACGATCGAGACGGCATTGACAGGTATCATGCAACCCTGCAACACCTTTAGCTGGCCGACTGGAACCGTAGTCGAGCTGACGAGAGCCTCATCCTCCCTCCACATACCGCAAGCAGAAGGACAGCCCAGTCATCCAAGCCAGTTTCCGACGCGGTGACCTTAAAGCGCGTGTAGGTCCGCAAAGCCACCAACAGAAGGACGTTCAAGCCGACCGCGGGGATGATGATGCTCGGGGCCGTATTATCTCGGACTGGCACGCCGCAGTCGGTATTCGTGATGTTGATGCTGACTACATGTATGTGTGAATGCCACCGGTCAGCCATTCGCGCAAGGCAATTGTCTTTTCTTGTCCAATTGAACGCACCGAGGGTTTCTCGTATCGTGCATGCCGCCGTCACACAGACACTCAAGTCTTCGATCAGTTGTTTGTTGGTACAGATACACCCCTGATCGTTCAACGCGCAGGAGGACCCAGGGATCAAATCATTCATGCATTTCACCTATCGCCAGCCGTCAGCCACCACGCATCGCCAGGATGAAAAACCGTCAGGAAAATCGAACGGCGCGCACCGTGCATTGTGGAAAGGTCTGCGAGTTCGCGCGGACCAGCGCCGCCCAGTGGATGACCGTCAAGTAGAAGACCGCAACCCAAGACCCAGGAAGTCGCATTCTCGGGGAACGAGGGGGGAGACGGCGAGGGGAGGCCGCGTGGGAATTTGCGCAGGGCAAGATCGCGCTCCAGCTTATATTGCCAGGGACCTTTCACCTTGGTCTCGCGCGCCGGCATTCTGGGGAAAGGTGGACACGGTACCGAGCAGCCTCTGGACCCTCGAGCCACGATCGTCCCCTCGAATCCTTCCCAGCTGAATGGTGATTCGATGGCGTTGCCGGGGAGGGTAAGAAGTTCCCGAGGCCACTAGGTGGGATTTAGTTAGGGTTGATCCGTCCATTGTTGGAGCTGCATCGCCAGGGACGCGAAGGATGACGGGCGGGTTTAGTCTCGTCTGTGGCAGTTTCTTCAAGATACCGGGTATCTTTGCACATCTTGGGAGCGAAGATTACGATGGTGTGGACCTTTGATGTGTTCGCGATTATAAAATAGATCTAAAAAAATCAATGCATGACATTGAGTAAAATAGAATGCAATCAAATAAAGTCAAATACAAGGATTAACAACGGTCAGAAAGTTTAAAAAAAGAAGCTCGTCCCAGAAATCCCCCACGAGGCGCCCTGACCGGGGGGCCGAGGGCGCAATCAGGGCCACAAGCAGCCCCCCATCCGACAGACGGGTCGGGTTTGGGGCCCTGGCGGATAAGAGAAGACGCTAAGGTTAGGGGTGGGGTTCCGCTAAGACCTAGGGGGTTTGGGGCCACATCCGGAGCAGGATCAGAACCCGATCCTGACCTCCACCCGGGAATAAAAGGGGACCCCAATTCCCGAGTCATGCACGACACTGGATAGCACGTCTCGATCTAGTCCTTATAGATAGATAGATCGATGGGGTCCTTGATTTTGCCCGTCATTATCTTGTGGGCCATCTTATCATCGCCAGTATGAATAGGGAGCTCAATCTCCGCTTTGTAGACTAATGAATTGGCAATGACCAACTAGGGCAGCCCGAGCATTGATTTAGAAATCACATGTGATTGTGTACTCTAGTGCAGTGCCCAGCTAGATCTGTATTTGACATAGATGATTTATTCATCTATCCATAATGATTGACTCACCTGTGGTGATTTGAACACTAGAACTCATCTTTGATTATCCTTCCTTCATTCCCATGCCAGTTGATTAGAAACTCCGAAAGGGGGGTCTCAAGAGCAGTTTGTACCAGATCTAGAGTGGCATAACCGCACCGAACCCAAAGCAGTGCAAACTCAGGGTGAATGCATCCATGTCTTATACAGATCAAGCCAGCTCGGCTTGTCCTAATTCTAGTTTCTTTGAAGGCCCGAGTTCTCATCGAAGGTAAAAAGACACATTCCAAACCAGCTGATAATACAAACAAAACAAGTAGGCAAAAGAACTTCCCAACAAAATGAGAGTGGTCAAGAGTACTCGCCAACGAAGCATTCGAAGCGTTGGAGATCATAGTCAGAACCAATAGTGATCATTCCTCCCGTGAGCAGACAAGCTAGGTCAGTGAAATACAGCAATTCTTTCTATGCATGACTTGTCATTGGAAAACGAGAACCATTGGTTCCCACATAATGAACAGCGCAGGAGTCGACGGAGGGGATATTGACACATGGAGGATTGCCTGAATGGAAAGAAGTATCACCAATGCTGACTATTATCAGAAGTCCTTTCAAGCGGTCAGATTGATATATCGTTGCCATATTACGCTTACTTTGAATACTTGCTTCAAGCGAGTCTCCAAGAGTCTAGCTGCAGCAGAATGGCCACTTACCCTTGCCACATCAACAGGTTATTCATAATCATCCTCACCTCATCCTCATCCTCATCATCATCCTCATCCTCATCCTCATCCTCATCCTCATCCTCAACAAATGCTCCACTTGCTACAAGCGAGTTCTTAAAAGAAATTAAGAGTCTCGCTGCAGCATAATGGCCATTTCCCTCCGCAAGCTCCACGGCCTCATGATAATAGAATTGATGCTCACCCACAACGAGTGCTCCTCGATCAAGCAGCAGGTGTAACATATCAATTCGCCCGTGCTCGGCAGCGCCCATTAAAGCCGTGCGCCCGTCTTCCTCTGCGGGTTCTCCATTCACATCTGCCCCGAGGTCAAGCAGTCTCTGAGCAATGCCGATAAATCCACGTATGGCCGCAATCTGTAAAGCGGTCGCGCCACCTTCCGCGGCAGCCGGCCCATTAACATCAGCCCCATGATCCAGGAGAATATTGATTATTTCCATGTTTCCCTTCGCAACAGCGAGTTGTAACGGTGTACGTCCGAAGGAACCGTCTCCCAAGTAATTGACATCAGCTCCTTTCGTCAACATATCACGAACAACCCACACCAATTGTGCTTTGACAGCAGCTTGGAGAGGAGTATAAGCATATTCATTTGATTCGCATTGCGTAGCGCAATTCAAATCCAAGTGGAGCTGCATCAACTCCTCCAGGTGGTCATATTTCTTTTCGAGTATTGCCATGGTTAGAGCACGGGACACAGCCTTTGGGTGCCATGATATCCCAGCCGCGGATGCCCACTCAAGAAGATATGTGAAATGAGTGCTTGTGGCCCCCCAACCTGCTGCTACTTCAAGTACTGATTCGATTTTATCGTCCCTCGGTTGCCACCAGAATCCGAGCGTCGATTTAATTGCCCATGACCGAGGTGCTCCTGTAAAGTCCACATTTGTGTCTCGAAGTAGCTCTAACGTGGTCATTGAAGGTTCCGTCAACGCAGATGCCACTGCTGCTGGGGCCTTTCCCGAAAAGTTTCTAATTAGAACTGGTAGAAGTCCAGTAAGGCTCTGTATCGCAATTGTGAGAACACCGTCCGTCACTTCGGCACCTCGCTCCAGAAGGATCTGTATATATTTCATATTGTTCGTTTGGATGGCTGCCCCCAGGGGGGTATCCTCACCTAATGTGGTGACAGTATGCCGGGGCTCGTGCTCCTTATGGGCGTCATTCTGGAGCAAGAAGTGTGCTAAGCCTTCATGTCCAGCTAATATAGTAGCTGCAAGAATCCGAGGACCGGATGAAGCGAGGATGTCTGTCAGAACTCCTATATTTTGCATGAAGATAGCAGTCTGCAAATTTCCAATTTTCTTCATGTCGACCATCACGCATCTAGCACCGGCGTTCCACAGCTTGTCGATCACCGCATCATTTCCAACTTCGAGAGCGGCTGTAAGAACGGTACTCGGAGTCCCTTCGAAGCGATCATTCGTTCGTGCATTGAAGTTGATCAAAAGATCAACGATGCCCATGTTATTCTTTCGAATTGCAGTCATGAGAGCTGATGGCGACATCTGCACATCACATGGCTCTCTGTCAATCTTAGCCCCATGCTTGATCAACATTTGGCAAAGGGTGAAGTTGTTAGATTGAGCGGCATGCTCGAGTAGGGTAGTTCCTCCCTCATCAGCGGCTCGGACGTCAACGCCTGCTTCAAGTAAAATTTGAGTGATGTCAGCTTTGCCTTCCATGGCTGCTAGGGTCAGTGGAAACACATAGAGCGACGAGGACGGAAGTCTGTTTGTGCCAACAGTCAAAAGCCGGACAATATCCACATCATGCTGCATGACTGCGAAACCCAGCAAACAACACTGCCTACGTCTGAGCCTTTTGCTGAGGTAGTTCTGCATTGCGACAAGTCCATTCAGCTTTGCACCTCTGGCAAGAAACAGTTCAACAATCCACACATTCCCAGATGTCACCGCTGGAACAAGGAGATCTGGATCATTGCGCCCAGCTGCCAGATGCTTCTCAAGGTAGATGTTGATCATCATCTCAATCAGACTGAAATCCTGCAGATCTAGATCAGTATGTTCCATGGCGCTTTGGGCACAAGCTCGTGTCACTTTTGCACCTTGCAGAAGAAGTGCCCGAACGGCCCCCCAGCTAGCGTTTGAGATGGCAAAATACAGAGCAGTTTTATCATGATCACACGCAAAGCCACGTTCCACATCGGCACCGTACTTAATCAGAAGATCGATAAGGCGAAGACTCTCTCCATGAGCAGCAAATTGCAAAGGAGTCAAATACTCGAGGCCTTCCGTTTCTGTGAATGCCTCAATCAATCCATCTGGGCTCATGCCAGACCGAAGCATATTCTCAATAACCTCAAAATCACTTATCCAGAGTGCACTTTCAAACAGTTTTTCTGCGATAGATTCGGCGCTGGGCTCATGGGTCGATAGCAAAATTCTGAGATGACCCAAATCATCCCAACCACTATCTTTGAGCAGTCCTAAAATAAATCTGGACTCACGTTGTTGCTTTTCTTCAAAGAAAATGTCCATGTTTCCCGAAGTTAGGTTATTTGAGATGAGGTATAACATGACACTCAAATGGTCCCTGAGTCCTGATTTCAAGGTGCTCAGGTCTGTTGACAATCTATCAAGTTGGCCTTGCTCCATTTCTGGCATGAGAATACTCAAAGCTGCCGATACACGTGACCCACTGTAGACATTCGAAATATCCTTCATTTTGGTCCAGGGTACGATTGAACTTAAGCGTTGCATCAGCTCGAAATTGGCATCTTTCATGACGTTGCCTGGGCGCGATGGGTCCACAAAGAGAGAAGAGGAAAGCGAAGAAGGTGCTTGAAAGATCATCATATCAACATCTGATCCCATGTGTGTTTCACAATGCACCTTACCTTGCTCCGTTGGCGGACCAAGAAGGCGTTCAAATCGCAGCCAGGGCAAAGAGCGGTCCCACGAGAGGCACATCCCGGTTGTTTGCGGAGTCGTTACAAGATAACCCTCGGGGGTTTTCGGCGAGGGGACTAAGAATCGGTCACTTTCATGTTCAGATGAGACTAGAGATTCGACTTACCATATTGCGATATGGTCGACACGAAGCCCTTTCCGTATTTTGCCTTGGCGATCTTTTGAGGATGAAGCTGAAGTCCATTTATGAAGACCTCACTCTCCTTTCCGTCTCGCTTCCGTTTGGCCACTCGTCTCGAAATCCATTCATCATCTCGAGATTTGGAGTGTTTTCTAAACCCCCACTTGTTGAGTTGTCTGGTGTATGATGCCTTGCTGTAGTTCTGGTCAGCTGCGATGTTGCAAAGCCCTGTAAAGCGTGCTTGCCTTCTTTTCCACGAGTGCTGAGTTTCCATATAGCTCCTCACGTCCTCCAGCTCTTGGTTTTCGTAAATATACAGTCGTTCAATCTCGCTCTTGTACAGGTCCCATTGCTGGTTGGCCATGTTGATTGATCCTCCGGGGGTTGTGGGAGACTGATGATAAGGATCTGCGAGAGGGGGATATGCAGGCCTTATAAGCCAAAGTCGAAGCTCTCATCTTTCCAATTCAGGGCTTCTCTTGGCAAAGCCATAGCCGTCTCAGCCTTGTCTTGCGTCAGGCAACCTTCATATCTGACCAGTACACAGGGTGATTCCCGCAGGTGCGGCGCAGGACGCTAGAAGCTCTCATTGGCTGGTTCACAAGTTCTCATGCATCCTGTGAGAGCTCTCATTGGCTGCTTTCGAAGTTCTCACTCATCCTGTGAAAGCTCCCATTGGCTGATTTCAGAGTTCTCACTCATCCTTTGAGAGCTCTTTGATAGATCTCATTCGTTGCTTTCCAATTTCTCACCTATCCTCGTATTCCAATTGGCTGGTTTCCCAATTCTCATGGAGACCAAAGCTGGAGCGGAAGATCAACAGCGATATTCCGTCGCACATTCTGAGACCATGGGATGTGCTAGAACTATGCATACGCCGATGGGTTATGAGAGGATCCAGTCTCCGAAACGATCGAACACATCATCGCACTTTGATGGATTCCTCAAACCAGGCTTTGATTCGTCCATTCCCAAATTCTGGTCATTTTGGTCGAAAACCTAAGCCCCCCAACCTTCTGGATATGTCAAGCCCATCCGTGCTCAGACGGCGTTCAATTGATTAGGTCTTGAAAACATATATAGATCTCATTTTTTAAGCCATGTGTACTTCTGACTGAAGAACAAATACCCTTTCAATCTCTGCTTATTGTCTCTATTGCACTTCCCTCTGTCACTTGAGAACATATATTATATCTTCGCTAGCTCAATCATGCCATGGCAATCGACCAACGATGGGCGTGACGATCAACACGTCTATCACCACGGACACCCTCCGGTCCATTTACTCCAACGTCAGGAACAGCCATTCGTCCACATGCCCTTGAACCGTCATAGAGACCAGAATGAAGGTGTAATACCAATATCAATATCAGCGCAGCTGATGCAGAACTGTGTTACATCCCCCTGGAATACAGCCAATGTTCCGGATGTTTCTTTTTCAACAACGGGTGCCTATGACACACTGACTGACATGCGGCACTATATCCCAAATGTTGGCCGAAGCTATTTGCCAAACAACACGGCAGCTGCTCTCTGGCACACCGACCAATTCTCTTCGCTGCCCCCGTCTGTCCAACTACCAAGACAGCCAACGATCGCGCAGAATATCGACAATCATGATGCCCATCGCCCAGTTATTAGGGGTGGGAGCCATGTCCTTTCCCAGATCACCAATGAACATGCCAGAAGGCACAAACGGTATGTCCCTTTGAAGTCCCGGTAGTGTCTCGCGAAAACAATGCGTATATATCACGATGGTTACTTACATTGTCTCTCCATAGATGGCAAGGGAACCTCGCAGATGATCCCATACGATACCAATGTGATGCTTTTCGTAATACTGGTCTAGTCCAAGCAGGATTTTCGCCGACTCGAGGTCTCGAAAACGCCCCTGGTCCTCAGTTCCGCGCTATTCCAGACTACGATACAGTGTTGGTCCCAAGAGCCCAGCTAGCGGTGCTTGTTGCAGATGTTCGGCGATATCCACTTCATGAAGGTTCAGATCAGTTCGACCTTGGTCCTGAAGCTGCTACCTCAGGCAATGTGACGCAACTCCCTGGAATTGCGCCTCCGCGTCCCGCCTCCCGGAGTGACTTTGAAATTGCGATCATCTGTGCTCGGACAGTCGAGCAAGACGCAGTCCATGCTCTCTTTGACCAATATTGGGATGACAACGGCCCCGCATATGACAAACATCCCGGTGATCCTAATGCATATTCATGCGGCGCAATTGGCCGGCATAACGTCGTGCTCGTGCACATGCCAGGCATAGGGAAAGCAAGCGCCGCGGCGGTTGCCGCTCACTGCCGAGTGAGCTTCCCAAATCTCAAACTTGCCCTCATAGTAGGCGTCTGCGGGGCTCTTCCTTTCATGGACCCTGCTCAAGAGATTATACTGGGCGATGTGATCATTGGCGATGGCATCATCCAGTACGACTTTGGACGACAGTACCCGGGCCAGTTTTTCCGCAAGAACACGCTTCTCGACTCGCTTGGCAGACCCAGTCCCGAGATACGGGCACACCTGGCTAAACTGAAAAGCCGCCGCGGTCGTGCGTCACTGCGTCACGCCATGGAGACCCATCTTCGCTTTCTCCAAAGTGACCCTCACTTCAAGGAAGAGTATCAGTATCCCGGCACCAAGCAGGACGTGTTGTATAAGCCGGAGTCCAACACCGTTGTCCCGCGCCGGCGACTGGAGCAACCCTGTCCCAGGCCTTGTGTCCACTTTGGCGCCATTGCATCTGGCGATACCCTCATGAGATACGGCACGCGTCGCGACGCTGTCGCAGCAAATGAGGGGATCATTGCCTTTGAGATGGAGGGTGCGGGCGTGTCTGACAATATACCTCACGTGGTTATCAAGGGCGTGAGCGACTATGCAGACTCGCACAAGACGAAGGCCTGGCAACCCTATGCTGCTGGCACTGCCGCTGCTTGTATGAAAGCTTTTTTACAGACTTGGGTTCCAACGAGGGGGTCGTGTTGACAAGGGTTTAATTAGTGATGTATTTTATCTGTTACAGACCAAAAATATGATATATTACCCAAGACCACTGATCAGTGTCCTGACACCTTTTTGGTGTAGCGGTAGTTGTCTGTTATGATCTGATAGGCCCTGTTAGATCTGATAATGACTCGATCGAAAACCGTCGCCCAGCAGAGAAAAGTTTTGGAAGAACCACGTGAGCGTTGCGAACCCTAAAAGCAAGACACGATGTATAAAGGCCAGTATTTCAAGATATCAAGAAGATGATTTGGTGACTCTTTCATTTGTTACGGCTACGAGCCGAGATTAGTCGGTGACAAAATTGGCCATCTGGTGTGGAAGTAAAAGAAACCAAAAGAAACTACCCTACTAGGAGGACCTGATATTTCTCTGGCCAGTACTTCATTGCGAGAGGGAGTCCGAGGACAGTAGAAGTGTTCACCTATCAGGTACCTACGCTACCTTTGGTCCATTCATTTCTGACTAAAGTGTTATTATCTGGAAGACGTTGGAGACATTTCAGTCATCATTGAACACCAATTACTTGCTTTATTAGCGAAAGCATGACCCTAGAATGACAAGCCCGCACGCGTGGTCCCCACCAAGAAGCTTATTCTGGCCAAGAAAGCTTAACGTGTTCAATGCATATTTCAGTACACGCCAATCACGGCGTAGATAAATCGCTAGCATAAAACTAGATCACAAAGCTTGGATATCTTTTCTGTACAAGATACACCCCTCAACATCCAAAGTACTTCTGCTCCATCCACCGGGGCTCTCGCTCTTCTTCGATGCGCCCCACGATCACGTTCATGTTCGGATACACTGAAGCCAACCGCTTCAGCCCGGCTTTGCCAGCGGCGCAGGTCACAAATACGATTTTGTGCTCCTCAACGCCGTGGTCGATCAGGACGCGAACTGCCATCAGGGCGGCTCCGCCGCTGGCCATCTGCGGGTCGAGGAGCATGACCGTGCCGTGCTCTTCGATGCCCACGGGGAGCTTGAGGTAGTGAAGTTCGGGTTCCTCGTTCTTGGCGTTCGTCTGGATGAGGACGCGGCCAGTGATGCAGTCTGGGATGGTCCGCTTCAGTGCGGTCTCCAGACATGACCCGCCGCGGAGAATGGCCACGGCGGATACGACGCCGGCTGGGTTCAGACCGTTGTAGGCGTTCTTCTGTGGGGTTTTCACTTCAGTTTGAACGTACGAGGTACAGTCCAAGGCTCTGGTGGGATAATGGTCAGCTGTCTGGTTTCTTTACTTGGTTTCGGTTGTCTCGAGGACGGCGTACTTTTCGATCAGCAGACACGCCAGGCGGTCGAAGTAGAACACGAAATCGACCTGCTCAGTTTCCGGGCTTTGGAGGATGGTGTTCATTCCGACGAATTGGGGCGTGGGCGCCATGACCTGGACCTTGGGAGATAACTGCTCCCCGGACGCGATCTCGACCAGTTTGTACAGATCTGCGCTGTGCTTTTCTGACTTTTCGTCCAGCTTACGCTGGATGTGTTTGACAACCATGTCTGGAACATGGCCTTAGCGGGGGAACATTTCAAGAAGCGGGGAAAGCCTACCGATGGCCGTCTTGTTCTCAATTCCGCGAGGAATGATGATATCTACATAGGATTAGTGGGAGGTGTATTGGGGGAGGGGGGGGAGCTCTGCGGTCCTACCGGACACGAGACGCTGTGGCTCCACATATCGTCTGTAGGACGGCTTCACGTAATTGAACCACTGTTTAATGATGCCGTCGATATCCCGTCCTCTTTCCCGGACATCGCGCATGACTATGATTCCTGCGTTAGAGCGTTTGGGAGTCGCGCTGCGGGATACCTACTTCTGCGTCCCAGGCAAACGTCCATATCGGCTTCTACGAAGATCTAACCGTCCAGATAAGCACGCGGTCTCTAACTTACATGGTGACGGATCTTACCTTCACATCCAGTAGATCCATCACTCTTGGGTCATGGAGGGCCAAGATACCCTCTAGAATGAGAACGCGCGGCGAGTACAGCGGGGTGGTCTGCGGTTGACGCTGGTGATGGGCAAAGGAGTAGATAGGAATATCGACCTTCTTCCTTTTGACCCACATAGCCAGTTAGCTCGACTCGTCGAACCTCGTGGTGCCTGCCGTCGGGGCACCATCATAGAATCGGACGTAGGGCGGGGCGATACCCTTTCTTCAAATCCTGCAAAGTCTGCACCAAGACATCGAAATCCAGCGCGTCCGGGCAATCAAAATCATATTCATTCTTATGCGCCTTGGCATGTTGCTCGGGGTCCAAGCTCTTGTAGAAGGAATCCTATCACGCGACCACGTTAGACGCCGCCAGACTGGTGGTGGGATGTCGGGTATTCCCATGGGTGATCCGATAAAATCACGGTACCATTACAAGGATCACCACCCATGGCAGATTCAACGACTTCACAATTTCCATAGCAACAGAGGTCTTACCCGAGCCAGAGCTGCCCGCAATCCCAATGATACTCAGATCGGCCCATGGTGGGGAGTATTGTTTTTGGAGGGGTGACGAGAACACGGGCGACATGGATTCCATGGTGGATAGATTCAGACTCTGGCCCCTACCCAGTGTAACTCAATCAAACATATACCTGTACAAGCAAGCCTCCAGTCAATGTGGGGGAGGGGAAAGTGGGATGCATGAAAATGTGATGATCCAGAACTGAGACAAAAGATGGGGTTCAAGATGCGTCCAGATGAGGTCTAGCGTGAAACTGATAACGCTAGGATTGTTCTGGTTAGCGTATGTTATCCCGTGACATTCGCTTGCGGGCGCCAGTTCCCCACGTGACAGGAGCTATTTCTTCACTTCTTTTCTCTTCCTTTTCTTCTTTTTCCTCTTCATCACTTCCCCCTCTTCCTTCCCATCTCCCATGGCGTTCGTCGGTGAGGTTTCCCATCTTCACAGACTGCCTCTTCAGCTCCAGGGTACTTGAGACCAAGAGTCCAGTCATTCCAGCTTTCACCACCATGTCTTCGGCGAATTACGTATGCTTCCTGAGGTACTGTGCGTGCGTGTTTGCTTGGTTTTAACGAGACACAGATGTCTCCCTCTTCCTCCACCACTACGCCAACATGGCATCATTTTGAGCGGAAGGTCGATGAGGTGAAACCATCCAAAACGTGAGTCGCCCCAATTTTCTTCCGGTTCAACGCCATTGGGCAGCAGGAAAAGGATGCTTTCATAATCAAGTTGGGAATCTCTCTGAAAACCCTTGAGGAGAAATACAATTGACTTGTCTTTCTGAATCTTCCTGTCAATGCAAAGCTTTTTGTCGATTGCGTGCGGGGTCAGACGGTGCTAACATCGTTGCTAGTGATATCAATTATCTGGTTATGGACTACCTCATCACCAATGGCTACCCGGCGGCGGCGAAGAAATTCGCTGTCGAGGCCAATATTCAACCCAAGACGGACGTCGATTCGATCCAAGAAAGAGTGGACATTCGAACGGCCATCCATTCGGGGAATATTCAAGCCGCCATTGAAAAAATCAACGAGCTCAACCCACAGGTAAGATTTTCTCCCTCGCTTCCCTCTTGCCCATGCCGCATCCACCCGCGCCCCACCTTTGCTAGGATTAGACCAAGTTTCATGCACCACTCATAAAACCTCTTCGGGGGTTTGATGAAAACCAAACATCTTCAGTCCTCAGTATGATCAGCAAACCACTACTCTGCCGTCGTGTCACACTTGTTACTTGCTATGACCATCTCGCTAACATGTCTACTGGCACAGATCCTGGATGAGAATCCGTCGCTGCATTTCGCCCTCCTGCGGCTACAGCTGGTGGAGTTGATTCGCTCGTGCAGTGCCTCGCCGGATGGTGACATTAGTCCCGCCCTCGAGTTTGCTACCTCGCAACTGGCGCCCCGGGCCCCGACCAACCCGCAGTTCTTGGACGACCTCGAGCGGACGTTGGCACTGCTCATCTTCCCCACCGAAACCCTCACTCCCTCCCTTGCCCCTCTCCTCCACCCCAACCTTCGTAAAGAAATCGCCACTAGTGTAAACGAGGCCATCCTACAGAGCCAGGGCGCTCGTAAAGAGTCCCGCCTGCGCAATCTGGTCAAGCTACGCGCCTGGGCCGAGCAAAAAGCCCGCGAAGCCAAAAAGGATGTACCGGAGAAGCTCGACCTCGGCCTGACGGAGAACACCGCCAAAGAGGCTGGCGACGCAGGACAGAACGGGGCCTCCAACAATGATACTGTAATGACCAACAACGGAGACATCGATCCGATGATCTCGTGACGGCCCAGTCTAGTCCTGGACTTGATTCAGCGACGACACGTATGGCTGTGCCTATTGATATTTTCCGTCGGTCTAGCGAGGTGTTTTGGCGCACTTGTCTAGCAAGCGAGCTTGACTAGTCTTGAATTGTAATTTTCTTCACCAAGCCTCTTATCATCTATTCTTGGAAATGATACCAAATGGTCTTGATCATGTGCCGATACAATCATAATCTACACGTACAATACGGATCGTCCTTCTTTACTATCTACGCTACGGCTATTAGCCATGTATAACAATCATTGGATAATGAGGCCTTACCGTGTCGTCCACCAACTGGTATTTACTTGGTTCAGTGAACGAGCTAGAATACGCTGATACTATCTATTCCGGAGTACACTTACTACTAATACCAAGTTGAGACATCACCTGAGATGCATATTTATTCCATGTCATGTAAACAACAGAAGACCAATTCCTCCCAGACAAAGTAGGATACAATCCAACCAACAATTGAAACGACCACGGCATGAACATGTCTATCACGCTCATCGGTAAACAATCAAGGTAAATCCTGGATGAAGAAGGAAAGAGAAAAAAAAAAAATAAACATAATTAGAAAAAAGAGGAGAAAACTGAAAAACTCATTCATACAAATGAAATAGATAGAATGGTATGTATGTGTAAGACAGACGGACAGTAAGATAGAGTAGAAAGAAAAAGAAAGTATTCAGGATGACAGAATGAAGGAATTAAGTGAATAAATGAGTAGACAGATTGAGGTGTGGGTGACAAGAGGGGTGGAGTGTTTGGTTATATGAAAGATATATAACCGGCTAGTCCATTGATCGTGAATGAGTTTTTGTTACCTTTCTGGCTATCTATCACATGTTGTTTAGAAGCTCATGAGATCTGTGAATGAGGGAATGATATGTTAGCAGGTATCTCCCTATAGTTATATTCGAAGGAGAGCAGGGTAGGGGTGAAGGGGGGAGAGAAACATACCCCTTCCAAACAGCGTCCTCTTCGCCCAATCCATAGCCAGCATACACCGCGTCCGGAAGCTAACACTCTGCGCAAAATACACACTGCGCCAGAGATACATAGCCAGCACGCCGCCCGCGAAGTTGGTGCCCCCAAAGTCGAACACGGCAGCATTGCTGATATACGCCAGACTGCCGAGGTGGCGGTACTTGAAGGCCTTGTAGACCGCCTCGTCAAGGTCACCGTAGTCGATCTCGTTGGTGCGCATGCCGGGCGTGGCAGCCGCAATCTTACGCAGCTTGCGGCCCAGATACTCGCCCTGCTGGTTTGCGCGCTGGGCGGTCGCCGGGAGGGAGGTGAGCTTGGTGTCGATTTGGTGGAGGAGTTCGGAGAGTTCGCCGAAGTCGAGCGTGCCGGAGTGGTCTTTGTCGTATTGCTCGAAGAGGCGGTCGAGGCGGCGGAGGTGGTTGGATGCTTGCGGGAAGCGCTTCTTGACGCGCGTTGCGACGTCGCGCCATTCGCGGAAGGTGAGGTGTACCTTCTGCGGGTCTCTGCCTTTCTCCCAGGCGATGGTGCGGAGGAAGGAGACGATGTGGTCGGCGACGTTGTTTTGGACGGTTGCGCAGTCGCCGATGGCGTAGACGTCGCCTAGCGGGGCGCCGATCAGGCGGAGGTGGGTGTCGGTTTCGAGGGCGTGCTTGTTGTTTTGAGCGTCTAGTTTTTCGGAGAGCTTGTTGCAGAATTCTGCTCGGGCTGCAGGGATGGTGGTGATTAGTGGTGAAGTTGTGGTAGCTAGTTCGGTGCGATGGGCTCCTTACCGACACCGGTCGACCATAGGCAGAAGCCTGTCGGGATTTCTTTGACAACCGGCTTGCCGTCCTCCAATTGCGAGAAGACCACCCGGTCCGGGCGAACTTCCTTCACGCGGGAATTGGTGAGGACATCAACATGGTCGCGGGCAAAACGAGCCTGCCGGGGTCAGTTACATGACTCAATGGAAAGGCAGTCCGACACATACCTCGGCATATTTAGAGAGCGCCTCGTCGTACGTGTTAAGAATATGCGTGCGACTCTGGATAATGTGAATGGAGATCTCATTCCTCAAGACCTTGGGGAACGAGTGGAGCAAGTCCTCGTTAAGCATGTCAAACAGCTCCGCCGCGAATTCCACCCCCGTCGGGCCTCCGCCGCAGACGACAAAGGACAGCAGACGCCGGCGCTCCTCATCCGTGGTGGTCGGCATGCAAGCCCGCTCCATGTTCTCTAGGACCTGATTCTTGATCTGGCGCGCATCGTCAATCGTCTTGAGGAAGTGGCAGTTTTCGAGGCCCTTGACTCCGTGGGGGTTTGTGACACAGCCTAGGGAAAATCCACGTTAGCACAAAACATCTTGGGCTTGGCTGATAGAGAAACCAAAATCATAGAAAGAAAGAAACATACCAACACCGATCACCAACTTATCATACGGGACATAAAAGTTCCGCGGCTTGCCATCCGTATCAGTCCGAGAGACCTCCACCAGCTTCTCGGAAAAGTCGACATCGACAGCCTCGCCCTTCAAGAAGTGCCCACGAACACGCTGCACAATACGCCGGACCGGCTCCACAAGCGAGCGCAGCCCAAGCGTCCCCACCGTGGCAGACGGCAGCATCGGCGTAAACAGGAAGTAGTTCGCCGGGGAAACCACCGTAACGTGGTAATCGCCTGGATTCAGCTGCTTCAGCAAAGCAACACTGCCCCACCCGGTACCCAGAATAACCAGTCGAGGCTTATCCTTCTGCTCCATCATCTCCTCCGAGTCGTGGTCGCCGATCAGGAACTCCGCGATGGGCAGGTTCTTGGGCCCCCCATGCCGCGGGTTCAGCGCCAGCTCCGACACCGGGATATCCTCCACGACGCCATCCTCGCGGTATGTAGTAGCGTCGTAGATGAAGAAGGCGACGACGACAGCGCCGCTCATTACAATGAAGAATCCGCAGTATGCGAAGGCTTTGACCACCGCGCCCATGACGGGCGATTTCGCGCGGGGTTCCTCGTTAGCGGTGGTCGATTGGTGTCGCACGGATAGGCGGTTACCGTTCAAGACGGCGCCGGATGGCAGGCATTGGGAGATCGGCCTGCGATGGACAGGTAATCCTCGTGTGACAATTCCCCTTGGTATCGTCCGTCCTGAGGTATGGAATCGACATGATTGCAGCGCAATCCTTGTCAGCGCCGACGGGTCCGGACGTCTCCGGAGCAGCACGGCGCTCATGGCGGTGGAGAGACGCGGGTCAGGAGAACCGAGACAAATAAGAGTCTGTGACGATTATTGCAGGCGACAGTCAGTCATGAAGAATGGTAATTTATCAATCAATTGACGGATGAGTGTCCGTTGAGAAAGGAGGAGGAAGATTAAAATGGGAGATGGGAGAAAAGAAGCGCAGGAATGAGACGATGTTATTGCTACGTCACTGGAGCCAACAAGCCTTCCCACTAACACGTTAGTGACCACGACCCGCTGGGGGTCTGCCGGCTTGGCATCAAATCACTCCACACCGCTATACAGATTGGGACATGAACTATGATAAAAACAGTAATGATGATAGTATCAATCATAATAGATGCTTAGCTCCAGCTGAGGCGCAGCGGATCATGAAGTATATCTTGTTAAGCTAGAAAAAACTTCAATGTCACCTCGTCCGTCAAGATCGTGCACCGCAGCAACGCCACGGTCCAGCATAGATCAATGGATAAGATACAAATATGGTAAGGGTAGGAGTAAATATGGCATATCAGAAAGACAAAATAAAAGGTGTAAAAAGAAAAGAAGAACGCCATTCCGGTTCCCACATGCGAGCTTTATAAAATAGATTGGTGTTGTTGCTTCAATATAACGTCTAGGTCGGGGACTTCTCTTTCCCTTAGCCCCAATGCGCGTCCTCGACAGGTTCCGCGCTGGGCTTCCGCTTTCCAGAGCCCGGTTTTCTCCCGCGACGCTTCGGCGGGTTCTGTCCCGGGAAGGAATTCTTGCGTTTGCCCAGCTTGCCGTTGTGGTTGTTGCTGCTGTTGACACCGCCCGCAGCGCCCGCATCCTCCATGTCTGCATCGAGGCTGTCCCCGTCTGCGTCCTCGTCTTCGCCAACCTTGAACTCATCGTCGATTGAGAGCAGCGTGGCAAATTCCCGGCACTTGGCAATCATGCTCTCCTCGGTGTCGAGGGAGGCCATGTTGCGGGAGATAGTGTCCCAGAACTTATCTCCCGTCACTCCGTGCACCTTCGTGGCTGACTTGCTGAGCTCCTTCGCCGCCTTGCCGTCTTTGTTGCGCACGTGTGCTGTCACGCCGTAAAGACGCCGGAGGTACGTTCGAGCTTCCCAGAGCATCGAAAGCGAGGCCGCTGCTGTGGCCAGTAACCGGAGGGTCTGTGGGTTCGCCGGGGTGCGCACGCTAGGCACCGGTGCCGGAACCATAGGAGGTGGTGCCTCGGATGATGAAAAAGCCGCCCCATCGGGAACCGGGGGTGCTTCCACCGTCGGCGGGAAGAGCTCGGTCTCAATGGCGTGGGCCACCACGGTTCCAGTCGCCGCAACAATGCGCTCCATGCACCCAATAGTCGGCACCAGCTCCGCAAGCTGGGCGTAGTCAAAGAACGCCAGATTCTGGGCGACGAAACGAGACAGTAACAGGTGTTCCGGGGGATCACCCGTAGCATCCAGGGTTTTCAGCTCCAGATCGACCTTCGCGCAGAGGTTGGCGAGAAACTTTCGCTGATACCGACTATTGCTGACTTTGACGATGTCGAACAGGGGTGCGAGTTTGGCAACGTACGGACGGCTGAACGCACCGCTTGAATCCCCGACAATGTCACGTTGGTAGTAAAAGGCTTCTTGCACCGCACGCATGTACTCCCTTTCAAACATGGACTCGTATTGCTGGTGGAGCATCTTGTGCGTCTCGAAGGCCACTTTGGCAATCGCGGGGACGGTCGACGTCTCCAGCGAGACCAGAACGCCGGCGCATTCCTTGGGATGGACCAGGCCTTGGCGGTTGATGCTAGCAACCAGCTCGATAGCAGTCAAAGCGTAGGCATCCTGTCGAGACTGTGCGATCCGCAGCATGCTCTGCAGGAAGTGCTGGGCGATCAACGCCGCCGCCCCATCATTATCACTGGCCTTCAGCGATCCTCCCAACCTCGTCGAATTTTCCTGGTCAGCGATTTCGGCCGACGGCAGCACGGCCTTCTCGGCGCGTCCTTCATGCATGGCGAAGAAGTCGGCAAATGACCGGAGCACGATATTCTGGAGGCTGGGGTTGTCTTCCTGGAACACCATGGATAGAATTTTCCGCGTTCCTTCGCGGCCGAATTGGCCAGGCCAGGACTGACAGACGGAACCCAAGCTCTCGAGGGCCATCACCCTCAAATCTAGAGGTTGTTTAGCAAGCGTGAAAGGAATGATGGCATCGACCATCAATCCAGCGACGGAGCCACCACCCCAGGCGGGAAAGGCACTCTTGAAGTGCGGTTCGTATTTCTCGAGGTCACAGTGTCGCCCAACGCAGCCAGCGATCCGGATGTAGCTCTTCGCTCGAGCTAAGAAATCTTTTTTGGAACCATCCGACAGATCCATGTTTTTGTACTGCAGGATTGGCTTCAAGACCGATATCGTGAGCTTCACGAGCCGGTCCGTATTGTGCAAAACGCTGTTGATCGTCCAGAGACAGGCCATCACTTCATTTAGCTCCGAGCGAGCCAATTTAGCCACACTTTTGAAGAGGTCGTTTTGGACATCCTTCAAAAGCGTGTGGTGGGCAGAGGACAAGAAAGGCAAGACGCATCGATAGATCACCACCACGGACCGGAATAGGAAGAGGTCTTCGGCGGTGGCAAGGTGCCCAATGTAAGGGTGGAGTATTTCCAGCTGATCGGGTCGGAACAGCTTCGCATTTGCTTTGGCAAAGACAGTGATGGTCTGGAGGAGGGCTTGGCGAAATTGATTGTCCGACGTGTCAGTATCTTCGACCAGTTTCTCGAACATTGTCGCCACCATCGCCTTGCACACCTTGAAGTTGAGCGTGGAAGACTTGGAACTGTCAGAGAGGACTTTCTTGAGACATCCACCAAGAGTGTCGAGGGCCGTATCGCTGCGCTGTACCAGACTAGCGATCAGCGATACCTGCTCTTCAAGGCCGACCTTTAGTCTCGGGCCATCTTGCGCGGAGTCAATCTGTTCGTGGAAGGGAGCTAGCCATATCTCTTCGAATGTCTGGCGCGCCATTGCCGCCACACTCTCCT
Organism: Aspergillus taichungensis; assembly: GCA_002850765.1. Taxonomy (NCBI): domain Eukaryota; kingdom Fungi; phylum Ascomycota; class Eurotiomycetes; order Eurotiales; family Aspergillaceae; genus Aspergillus; species Aspergillus taichungensis. The sequence continues at coordinate 43,449 of KZ559558.1, read as the reverse complement.
CCAGATCCCCGGTCCGTTGGAGAAAACTGTCCAAGATCCGCAGCTTTAGTTCATTACGCGACGTCTTGTGATAGATCTCTTTGAGGAGACCGATGCAACGCTTTCGGACGCCAGCGGTCGGATCAGCAGCGCAGATAAGTATACTCTGGCAGCCATCTTCTTCGAACTTGGGCTTCAAAGCAATGCACTTTGCGATCAAGGACAGCGCGGAATCACGGACCATCGGAGATGCGTCCGTGGCACACCGCAGGATCACGCGCATGACTGACGCATCTCGATCAAGAAGACTCGGGTCTTTCTCAAGCATATAGATCACACTTTTCAGACTGCGGCTGCGAACCTTGGCCTGATCGCTGGTGATAGAATTCAATAGCACCTTCAGGATCGTGTCGAAGGCCTTGCAGAAGCCAGAATTCAGCGCCGTCAGGATGTACGCGAATCTCCCATGGGCGGTGGAGATCTTCCCAAAATTTCTGGTAGCACACCCAGGTTAGCATCAGTGACAATTGAACAGTGTAAAGGTACACTCACTTGTTGGTCTCCAGCCACGTCGGGTGAGAGAAGAGATTCGACAAGAGATCCACTAGATCCTCGACCACACCATCCTGGACGCCATCATCCTTATCGTCCGTATTATAGTAAACGGAACAAAAGGTCTTTGCCCAATGGGCCAGATAGTAACCCCGGGCGCTGGAAATCTGCCAATTGTCCTGGTCACGATCTTGGGAAAAGTATTCCAAGGTCATGCGATAGGGCCCTTCGGGCACGACGAGATCCTGCGGGTGTAAGGCGCGATTCGAATAATCGTCAAAAAGCTGTCTCAGATAATCTGTTGAGTCGCTGTCTGACTCTTCCATGGCCGGAAGCAAATGCTGGGCAGTCACAATGAGATCAGATATGGCAGAGCCCATCCAGCCTAGAAGTTCAAGGGCCATGCTTTTTGCAGTAGCCGGGCTTTTGTCGTGATCAGCAATCCCCACCATGTGGGAAGCCATGATGCGCAGGAGCAGTTCCGCGGCTGGCCAATCTGTCGAACCAAGCACGCTTATCAGATCTTCGGTAAAGAGGTCAAGGATGTTTCGGTATGGTTGGTCACCGGTCTTGGTCGACGTCATTGCTCGCTGGACAATGAACTTGACGATAGACTGGGCGCTGCGTACAGCATTGTCGTACAGACGATCGACTTTCGACGCAAGGTGCTCGAGGGTCTCCGGCTCGTCATTGTCCTCGTCTTCCTCCTCCTCCTGGGGGGGTTCCTCTTCGTCATCTGCAGAAGGCGGCTTCCCACGACCAGCTCTTTTTGATCGAGAGCCAGGCACATCCAAAGCAGTTGTTTGGACAAGTTGCATGACCAAGGCAGTCAGAAACTGGATGCTTTTCCCATCGGCGAGTTTGAATTGTCTGGAACTTTGTCGCCCCGACGGGAGCTTTTCTAACGAGCTCAGAATCTCATTCAAGATGTATGGCCGCTGGTCGGGATACTTGGCGAAGATCTTTGCCAGGACATCCATGGCCCCCCGTCGGACAGACTCATACTTCTGGTAGCCCACGGCGGAGTTATTTTCGGTGTGCGCATTGTCGACAGTGATCAGCTTGGCTGCGAAAAACAACGTTGCCGTAATCGTAGTCTCAGAGACCTCGACCCGCGCTAGAAAGTCTGCGAAGAGGGCAAGGTCCCTTTTGCTCTGTTGGATCACACTGCCAATGGTACGTCTCTCGCCCGAAACGAATGCAAAAAATTTGGCATCTTTGCTCCCGGGGTCTTTGTTCGCAGGTCGTGCCTCCACGGCGGGGATGATGCAATTATCAAATGTCTGGTTGAGAACGTCGGGTATAGCTTCTATCAGATCTTCGGGACACAGATCTCGTTCTGTCCGCGAGCCCGACATTGTTTGCAGCAGCGTGCCGACTGCCAGGAGAGCATTGTGCAGGTCTTCCAAGCGCTTCAGCCAGTCTTGGGTCTCAGACTCATTCGACGGATCGTCCAGCTTCAAATACGCGGTCCTTGCATCCATTATAGACTTTTCACAAAGCTTCTGGACCCGTTTCAGGTCGTCCGACGGAATGTCGCGAAGCCGGTTGAAGCCAATGACCTTCCTTATCGCTTTTTGAAGACGACTATGGACATCGGACGACAAAACCCCTGCCTCCTCCTGGTCCTCAGTCGCAAAGACCTCCTCATATAGCATAGTCTGCAGTTTCACCAACGCCGCATCGGCCTCTTCCTTCTGGTCCTTCAGACGCACGGCGGCAATACTATCCTCTCCATCCGCGTTGAGTTTCCTTCGCTTTGGGTCAGCGCGGCCCTCTCCATAGGACGGCACCGGCTTGACGGGTATCACGACGGAGAGGTTGCTTGTCTGTTGGCTCGGGTGACTAGCGGACGGAGTGACAGATTTGTTCGTCGCATGCGCTTTCTGATTCCAAGCAGCGGCTTTCGGGGGGACGCCTGCATCGTAAGAAATGGGCGCAGTGGGGTCTGGCGCATGTCAGCTATCAGCCGGGACAACCCAAACCAGAGGACCCTCTTACACCTGAACGCTATATCGGTGGAGTTCAACATCATCTTCGCAAAGTGGCCCAAGTGGTCGCGGGAGGGGACATGGTCACGGGGCACCGCGGGCGGCGGAGGAGGCTGGTTATTGCCCGCCCTTATCGGGAGCTTGAATTTGCTATACGGCATCAGCAACATTCCCTCGTCATCGGTACATGATCCCCCTTCGGCTTACAATTCCGTCAACTGGTCTCCATCCAGCAACTGTTGTAGATATTCCCGAGACGTCTCTAAGCGATTCGACTCATCCGCTCTACCAGCCTGCACCTCCGCATTCAGATCACTCAACGCGGTCCGACCCGATTGTAAGATATGATTGATGGATGTCGTATTCGGCGGGCGACCCACGTCCGGGCGTAGGATACAATCTAAGAACGCGCATCAAGGCATCAGCTCCAGGTTCATTTCCCTTCTTCCGGGGGGGACGATCATCACATCGGTCTTCTCACCTAGGCCGAATACCGGGGAGCTGGACATGGGCGAATACTGCAACGCTTCTTCCACATACAACGGGCGATCGCGGCGCTGCGGCGGGCCACTAGAATGGTGAGCCTGCGACAGCGCCTGCGCCTGAGGGTGGCCATTAATCACGACCTGCACGGCCGGATGCTGCCAGGTTTGGTCCATGGTCTAGCAACGGAGACTATGAAGCCTAATGACGAACAGGGGCAGGAACAACGGAAAAAATAAGATGAGAGCGGGTACATGCTCTGCCCAGAGACATGGCTACCGTGCTGAAAACAAGCCCCCGTCAGGATATAAGAACTTGAGAGTCGGAGGCATGAATGTCTCGCATGATCAAAGAAGGCTCTCTATGGCGATGGGAATAAATGATGCCAGGCACGGGTCTCTTGCCGCTGCCGCTACTGACCGCCCGGGCACTAATCCAGGTTATTCCTGGATGATTAATTAATGTTGGAGTAATGCATGGTCTGTGCTGGATCTGGATAATTTTATTCGCATTAAAAAAAAAAAAGGGAAGAAAAAAGTAGATCAATTTCTCCCCAGACAATCTATAATTCTATAATTCGATACCCTCATCTTCATACTTTGATATTATACTTTTCCTCATTCGCATAACTAACTAACAGTCTATCATCTCTCATTGATTCTTTCATACCAGCACAACATGAGCGCAATCGGCTCCCTCCTCTTCTGCACCGACTGCGGTAACCTCCTCCAGAACTCCTCCGCCGATCCGACAAATTTCTTATTTTGCGACGTCTGCGGAGCGCGCAACAAAGGTGAGCCTGAGGCAGACTTGAACGAATCTCAAGGCTATTCTTTCTCTCAGTTCGCGCTGACCCAAGTCTCACTTTCCTCTCAGATGCCGCTCCGGCGACCATTATCTCCGAGTCCAAGCCCAGCGCATTCCCCTCGTCTCTCCGCGCCAAACGATCCGCTGTGCAGACCTTGACCGCGGAGGATAGGAAGACGGAGGCGATCGCGCAACATACGTGCGCCAAGTGTGGGAGGAAGGAAATGTACTTCTCTGCGGTGCAGTTGCGCAGTGCAGACGAAGGGAGTACTATCTTCTACCGATGTGTTTGTGGTTACAAGTGAGTGGCAGCGCGGTTGTTGTGTCTTGGTGAAGCTGCGGTGGGTGCTAATCGTCGACTATAGGGAAACGACCAACAATTAAAACGACCAAAGCGCAACAGAGAAGAAGGAAGAACGAAAGAAAAAAAAAAGAAAGAAAAAAGAAAACTCTATTCGGGGTTCCGCAATTGTATATCTATGAAGTGACGAGGCAATTAAATAGGCGACATTGTAATGATTCATTTCTCTTCCGGTTCATCCCATCCATCCATTCATCCATCCACCATTGTCATCATCATGCAGCAGAGGCCGGAATCATCGCATATTCAATGTCTCCGTTCTTCTCATACTCAGCCATGTCCAGAGCCACGATGATGCTGTCTCGCACCACCTGCTCGGGGTCATTCACGAATTTCTTTAACGTTTCCTCAACGCCCTCCACCTCACCCAGGCTGCCCAGCGCTTCCGCAGCCTCGTGACGCACCATGCCCATCTCTCCCTGGTTACTGAGACACTCTGTGAGACAGGGGACGGAGGCCGGGTGGCACAGCTGACCGAACACAAACGCGATCTCGTGGCGGAACAGAGCGGACGGGTCCTTGAGGCCCTTGGACAGCGCGGCGACGGCGGGAGCGGCAGTAGGAAGGTCAGGGGGGGAGGCAAGGTCGCGCAGGGCAAACATAGCCCGGTATCTCTTGAACAGCGGAATGGATGTGTCGAGGAGGGTCTTCTCGAGGTCCGGAATGGACGGCTCCTGGGTAGCTAGCGGCGCCGGGGGCGCAGGGTCAATGGAGGTGAAGTCACTAGAGAGCGAAGAAAATGCGAAGAAAGGCAATCAACACGATCAGCAAATCCCTATCATAATTCCAAATGTTTCTTTTTTTTTTTTTTCCTTCTCCTGTCATTGTTATCGTAGCAACACCCACCTAGGCTTCAACTTCTCGGCTTTCTTCTCCTCCGAGTTCTCCCACAGGATCCGGTCAACGGCGATATCGCACGTCTCCCTGACGACCTCGAGCTCGTTCGCATCGTCCCTCAACGCCTTGAGGATCTCCAAGCTACTCTCGTAGCCCAGGGCGCCCAGCGCCTCGGCCGCCTCGTGGCGACACATCGCGTCCTCCTTGGGATCCTTCACGACATCGTGGAGGAACGACAGCGAGTCCGGGTTGCGGGTCTGGCCGAGGCAGTAGGCGAGCTCGTGCTTGAGGAGCGCCGAGGAAGACGAAAAGGCAGCAGCGATGGCCTTGATTGCGGGGAGGGTCTTGTCGATAGGGGGCTGCAGGCAGGCCACATGCTTCAGGGAGAAGAGGGCCCGGAAGCGGCGAGCGAGCGACTCGTTCTCGTCGTTGAGGACCCTCGTGAGAGTTTGGAGAGTCTCGTCTGTGACTGTGTACATTTTCGTTTCTCTTTCGATTCAGAGATCAACTTCCAAATCTCTTCTGGGGTGGGGGGATGGGAGAATGAGTGACTATTGGATTGCTGGGGTGTATGTAGATTTTTCGATCTTATCGTGACGACTGACTAGTAGATAATAAATTTTAGGTGGGGTGGCGGGGTCACTCGGCGCGCCCAGGCTTCTTTTTCAGTTCCTGGAAATACTTTTTTTCTCCTGGGATGTTTGACTACCCTCTGTGGCTTTATTTTCAGAATTGATTGGTTCAGTTTGACGGTTCTCAAAATTGGTGGTCTTGATTGTGTTACAATGTATACAGGATCAAAGTATGTCGCATTTCTTACGACGGTGTTATGCCGTTCAATATACCCGCCATCAAGCATGTCGCATAGCATGAAATATCAAATTGACAGATAGAAGATGCTGCTTTTGTATATATACCAGTTTAGAATCCATATAGAATACCGTGTGATACCTCCCTCCTACTCTACCTTGTTTCAAACCAGGTGAAGATCGACTCAGAAATCTGCTATGGAAATTTCACGATGGCAAGATATGGATGACAAAGTACATAGCTATGTCGACTGGTTTCTTCTAGTCATTCTTATCAGATCCAGCCACTCAGCCAGCGCATGCATGTGCTATGGACCCTGCCTGGTGTCTGTCTATGCATAGAGCCTAGCGCTGTGGCCGTTCAGAGATCGACGTGCTGGTTGAATTGACCAATGACTGTGAAACTTTCAAGTGTAGTAGCTACATCCAAAGCAGACCGACGATGTTGATTAGGCTATGTAGTCAATGAATATGTTTTGTGCAAGTGCTTTGATATCAATTATGCCAGAGCATCCTGTCTAGTCCGCAACGTTGTTCAGCCTGGATCCTTGGCTTGACCACTGCCGGCGTCACTCGAGGAAAGTACTGGGAATGTGCATAGACCAGAGCTGATCAACTGAGACTGGAATCTTGAGTCGTGCAGCATTGTCAATGGCATGTATCCAAATCGGCTTTGTCTGAACCCAACCAATACGTCGGTTGAAATATTATATCATGTTTCAAAGAAGTTCAAACCCAAACGCATGAAAATCATTTAGTTTCTGAGGAAATCCGATCGGAAGCAAAAGCTTGCAATTATGTACACATAATACACCAGGAGGAATGAATTATTTGGTCTTGATGTGCTTGAGCTTCTTCGGCTCGTGGACGAAGTTGTTGGCATAAGACTTGGGCACGAAGCGACGCTCGTTGGGCTCCTGCACGAAATACTCGTACCCTTGCTTCTGCGCGAACATGATGGCGTCCTCCTTGGACTTGAAGGTCAGGGCGGTTCCCTGCATGAAATCGGCGGACGATTGCCAGCCCATCAGCGGGTTCTCCCACCGATGACCCCTCTGCAAGATGTCCCAGTCCATTTTCCAGTGGTGGCCGTGCCAGGTGCCGGACTGCGTCGCGGGCTTCGAGGGACGGTAGATTCTATCGGATGTGGTCAGTGACTGGTATCACCCAATTCGTTCCCAAGTTCACTCCCTTACCTGACCGTACGAGCCTGCAGGTCGGTGGGCGCGCCGGAGAGGACCGCGGCGGGAACGGTTTCGCCGGGCTCGCTGCCGTCCATGACACGCTTGGGGACAGGAGAGAATTGCCTAAGCATGGTTAGTCAGTCTGGCCCATCCATTGTCGCGATTCAGGAAGCTCGTACGAGGTAGCGGCATCAATGGTGGCATCATAATCGGGCTGATGACGGGCCATGGCCTCCGAGGGGCTCTCTTGACGGATCAAGGTGCTGCTCTTGTGGGTGGTGGTCGGGGCATCCGAAGGGGAGGTTTTCACCGACGGGCCACCAGGACCGGCGTTGGCGGACACGAAGCGGGCATTGAGAGGCGCGGCCAGACGGCCGGCACGGAAACAGGCAGTTCCTGCTCTGATGAGCGACATGGTGGTGGGGGAATCTGTCGGGTCGTTGAAGGGGGGGAAAGACGAGGAGCAAGAACTGAGCAAGGTTGGTGAGGTATGCGGCGAGGGTCGGTCGTTTTAGGAACCGCCCGATGGGGTTTAGCGTGGACTGAGGCTCCCTTTGCGAACCCGCCGCCCATCCGACCACCCGCTTCTCGTTGGCACTTCCTTCTCCTCCGTCATTGTCAACCACCTCCAGTTCATTTGACAGTACTACGGTGAGACCTTTTGATCCGGTTGGGATATCTTTGGGAATCCCGCATTCTGATTGATTGGAAATTTTCTAACCCGAGTCTAGTTTGCCCAAGATGAGCTACATCGTTCGCCGAGGTCTCTCGACCTTGATCCCTCCCAAGGTAAGGACCACCACAAACCGACCACTGGGGTGGAAAAATCCCCTTCATTGATAAGACCATGGCTAATTCGTGCTTAGATCGCCTCCCCCAACGTAAGTGCTTTTCAACCAACCCTTCCAGTTTCGGTTCTCACCCGACGACTCCCTTCCTCGGCAATCTCTTCATGGCGTTGTCGACAATGACCGACCCTCATCATCGTGGACAAAATGAACGGAAGACTAATATCTGGATAGGCCATCGGTGCTGCTAAGGATGCTGCTCGTATGGACCGTGTGGTGAACTTCTACGCCAGACTGCCCCGTGGTTCCGCCCCTGAGACCAAGGCCACTGGTCTCATCGGCCGCTACCAGGCGCGCTACTTTGGCAAGAACCCTTCTGCCGCTCGTAAGTTCTTTTCTCTCTCTCTCTCTCTCTTTTATCAGTCGTTATGACTCGGATCAAGCGTGTCCGTGCTAACCAGAGTCCTTGCAACAGCCCTCGCCCACGCCATCGGTGCCATCCTGATCCTGGGTTACAGCATGGAGTACTACTTCCACCTGCGTATGTTTCGATCCCTGGAGACTTTTTGATTTACATGACTAACCAGAGATTAGGCCACCACAAGAACCACCCCCACTAAGGGTTTGATCATTGATTAGGCGCGGGGGATTTGTGTATATACCGCAGAGCCTAGAATGATGGGAATGTAGAACAGTTGAATCGATCATTCACATTATATTATTTCTTTTGTTTCATTTCTTTCCGTGGTCTACCTATCTACTATCTTTATATCGCTCTGGATCGTAGGGTGATCTGTTGGAGACCATAGTCATTGTCCGTGTATTGATTTTGCCGTACCGAAATATCATCGTGGGAGGGTTCCTGCCAGAAAATTCAACATCACTCGAGAACCAGACTGTCTACAAGAAAACACTTGACTGTCTTTAATGAAATACTTGTAAATCATGTATAGCTACACTCCTTAACACACTTCGTCTTCCAGAAAAACAACACAAAATACCATAGAATCATATCAAAAAGAATCAACCAGGCTGAAAAAAAGACACTAACCCAAAACAGACACCCAGTCTTGGCAGCTGGGAACCTCAGGCCAAGGGAACCATCGATCCCGTTTATGACTACCTATTCGATTAGTTACGCTTGCTGCTGTTCGCCATCATCCGATCATCACCTGCAAAAGTCCCCCCCCCTCCTCCCTCTCCACTCACCCCCTCTCCCCTTTTGGGAATCTCCTGGCCTGTACCTGATATTACTGGATCGGTTCTTCGTTGTTTTAACTTTCCCCTCGCGCTACTTGATATTCCCGGTGCCCTTCGACCCTGGGCTTCGTAACGCTATCCGCGGGCTCAACGGGAGCTTCTGACGGTCCCAGCCACTGGATCTTGCCTTGCAGTTCGACCGTGACGATTCTCGATACCTCACAATAGGTACTTCTCAGATCGTTCCTTCATGTCTATCTCTCAGTCCACGCTCCTCGTCGCCACTCTTTACCCTGCCTTCCGTTTGAGATCGCTTGTCTAACAGATGTCGCACCCTGTCGACCTCACAGACTCGGGAATTGTTATGGCAGAGCAGAGCAGCCACGATGTGGTAAAACAAACCCTGTCGGGCGGCGAGCCTTCGCCTTCCGACGTTCCTGCGAGCACCAACGACAAGCACACTGCTGGAGGGGACGTGGGGGAGTTCAATCATACCGCTTCAACAACGCAACCCGAGATCACGGTCAACACGCCACACGACGAGCACAAGACGGACGCCGAATCGTCGACGGAACGGAATGAAACGGGAAGGTCCGATGGGAAGTCGTCGACTGTGAGTCTGGTTCGACCTTTCTCGACTTTGATGGCCTTGATAACTGAGTTTGGTGTAGGATATTCCGAAGCAGAGTCCGGGGCCGGTAGCCACGCGAGCACTGGAAATGAACGGAGTAGCGTCGGGGTCGGAGGCTGGGGAGGATACGGCCTCGCTGGGTGGCTCTGAATCCGATGCCAGTCGGACAGACGGCAAACTGGGCACGCGTCCGAAGAAGCCCGCGTCCTTCAAGCCGGTCAGCTTCGCCAAGTTTTCAGTTCCCAAGGCCCCAGGTGCTTCTCCGACGATCAAACCGGCTGAAAAAGGTATTCCTATATCCTCTCTCCCCCCCCTGAAAAAGCATCGCCTGGACCGGGCTTTCTGACCTGTCACAGCCCCTCTGTCTAGTTCGAGCACCCCTTTGGGGACACCGGTGCCGAGCTCAAGGCCGCGTTTGGTTGCGAAAACGACGAGCAGCTTACGAGGCGCTTTGTCAAAGACCGGGCCCGGCGCGACTAAATCAGGAGGCCACGGACCGGATCCAAATCAAGTGTGGAATAAGAATCGACGTAACTCTCCCTCCCTGCCTCCCCTGAAATGGGAACGATGACCAGCTAACAGTGCTCTGCGCAGCGGTACAACAAACACCTCCGAAGAATCTGACGGATGAAGAACTGAAGCAACACTATGGGATTCACTTGACATCGCGCATTCAAGAAGACGGTGGCGGAACGGAATCGAAATGGGCCGATATCGATGATGACGAAGACGACTGGGCGCCGGAGACAATCGAATGGACGGATGGGACGAAGAGCAACCTGAATCAGCCGCCAGAGCCAGAGCCAGAGCCTGCGCCTGCACCTGCGCCGGCGCCGCCAACCATCCCAGATGACCGGGCGCCTGCAGAACCTAGGCAGCAAGAGATCTTGCCTCGTGGAGGGGAGACTGCGGAAGAGTTCCCCCCGGTTGAACACGCTACGATCACCAAGGAGACACCCAAGTTTGTTCCGAAACCGACCACTTCTGTCGGCCCGAACCCGACGATTCTGCGACTCGGGGCGAGCACAGAACGACAGATTAAGAGTGGAACCTTCTCCATCAAGGGGCCTGGTGACAAATCTCTGTCATCGTCCACTAGCCCCGCCCCTCCCCCGCCTGTCAAGTCGCCATGGGCGCCTCTGCCTCCGGTGGAGAAGATGTCTCCCGTCATGCCGCCCGTTCAAGTTCACCCGTCGCAGCGCCCTCCAGTGAAAGAACCTGTCCGCCATGATGGTTTCCAAGGACCTCCACCGCCAAAGGAGATCGCTGCAGATGATTTTAACCGTGTGTGGAGGGAACAGTCCGGCACCCGGGAGCTCTACAACTCTCGGTCTGGTCGTTATGAGCCAGTTGCCGAACCTCGGAAGGGCACTTGGCGCGCCGAGCAGAACGTGCGGGCTCCTTCTGTGCTGCAAAGACCCCCGCCTAGTGAGCACACCGGCCCAGCCGAGCCCTCCGCGGCATTCCAAACCCATCGGTCCAGCGGTCAAGATGGGATGCATTGGCCGCGCCGCCGGACGTCATCTAACGTCAGCGGAGGGAGTGGCAGCTTCGGTCGTCGGATGTCGATTGGTCGACCTGAAGCTGCACAACGTTCATTTGACAATAGGAGAGGGTCCCTGGTCAATGGAATGGTGGACCCGTCGATACAGGCCAGAGAGGTGCCACCGAGAGAACTTCACAGCCGTGAACTTTCACCGTCGCGGCGTGGTCCAGGGGCTCCCTGGCCTCAACGCAACGCGGGGCCCATACATGACCAAGGCCCAGCCGCGCCTGGTGTAGCTGCACCCCCGGCTGGTCCCCATCCTCCCGAAGACGATCATGCTGCGGCACCACAGGCACCGCAGGCACCCCAAGAAGATCCGGTCGCGATACAACAACGGATAATGAAGGAGAAGCGGATGGAAGCCCGGCAGCGAAGAATCGAACAGGAAGAGAAGGAAGAAGCGGCCAAGCGCGAAAGGATTCGGCAAAAGCTCGAAGCGCTGGGCCCGGCACCGGCAAAGCCAGCAGAAAAGCGCAAGGACTCGGTGGATGGCGGCCGACCCGAAGCGCATCCACCGGCCGCCCCCGCGCATGTCATACAGTCGCCGCCCAAACCGCCAGTGCCGGAACCCACTGGGGAGCCGAAACAATATGGAATGATGAAGGTTCATCATCCGGATACTGTCAAAAAGCTCGTTGGGAAGGAAAGGCCGGCGGAGAACGCTCCAAGTGCTCGCCGCGCCCCGTCGCCGCACCGCGAAGCCAGGCCCGAACCTACGGTGGCCAATGGATTGCAGCAGTCCGATGACACTCAAACGCAGGTTCATGATAGAATCCCCGAAGCCAAGATTGATGAGCAGAGTCCTCAATGGAGAGGTGGCCTCAATGTCCCTCCAAACGTACCTACCAATGTCCCGACAACATATTCGCCGTGGTCTGCAAACGCCAAGCTTGTCAGAAATTCCCCTGCTTTGTCAAATCCCTGGAAGCCACTCAGCAATGACAAGACCCTCGGCAATGGCATATTTGAACAAGGCCTTGGAGGGTTCCCACCTCGGGACATCTCCCTACGAAACAACTTTGGGTTAGAGCAGTCAACTCTCCCCCCGGGGTCTCAGCCCTTCTCTGCTCCAGCCCGATCTCCGCAGGACAGTGCGTCGATATCCCCCCTGCCATCACCGGAGGTCCGGTTTATTCCCCCTCCCTCTGTTGTGCGGCCGGGTCCGATTGGACCCCCCAGCTCCCAGCATCATCATCGGCAACACGAGAACCGTGTTGCTGGCACAGCGGCTTGGAACAACTTCCCCACCGTGACTGCAAAGCGCGAGGCTGAAGAAAACGAGAAGCTCCGAAGTGAGATGAGCTCGATTCGGGAGGGCCCGACGTCACTCCCAGTCGCGTTCAATGAGACATGGCGGCAGGTCCGCACAGGGGACCAAGTTGGTCAAAGACAGGTTGTCGGGATCTCTAGGTCCACTGACAGCAGTGCGCCGCCGCTCCTCCCGAATCCCCTTGCCAGTATTGAACCCGCTGTCAGCACGCTCCCATTCGCCGAGACTCATGCACGCCCGAGTGGCAGCGTCCCTGTCCGCAGTTCGAGGTTCTTCCCGCAGGTTACGGAACAGAAGAAGTCAGCCTCTGAGGAACCGGATTACATGCGTAGTCCTTCGCCACCTCCCCCAGAAGAAATGGCAAGCCATCCCGTCTTCACTGGCGACTCGCACAAGCCTTTGGTGCATCTTCCTGGGCCTAAGCCTATCGTCAAACTTCCTCCAAAGGTGGTCGCTCAGCCTCAACCACCTCCAACTTTCGCATCTATGGTTGCCGCACCCCCGCGGGCAGCTCCTGTGTCTACCGCGACTTCGTGGCAGGAGAAGATCGACTGCCTTTTTGGCAAGAAAACGGCACACGAGAAAAAGAGCGCGTTAGCGGTCACGTCATCGTCCAAGGAGCCGCTTGATGTGCCACTGCACATTGCCGCCGTCTCGGTGTCACTCCCCAACAACGGAGAGCTTCCCGTCGGCGACGGTGAGGTCATTGCCAGGCAAGTTGAGGAGGTCGAGGAGATGTTCGAGGACCGTGAAGCAGGCTCTCTGCCTGTCGTCCGGGTTCCTACCATGGCCCCCGCAGCGGCTTGGTCGGCAGCACCACCCCCTTCCCAATCCCGCCTCCGTTCGAAGCATCTCAAGACGATGCAGGTTCACAGCGTTGAGCCATTCTCATTTGGGCCCTACGACAAGGATCAGTCTGGAAATGTCCGAATCAACGTTCGTCTTTCCGGTGCAAGTGCCCCGAAGACAGTTGTTCTTCCCAAGAAAGCAGGAGGCCAACATTCCCGACCACGAGGTCCTTCAACTTTCAAATCGCGAAGGAGTGGAAAGCCTCGCGAGTCATCCGGAGGCTCGAATCCCAAGAAATCGACGTCTCAACAAGCAAGCGGAACTGGATCTCCGCGCCACCAGTCCAAAGGCAACTCAGGCAACAACACAAACAACTCTTCCTGGGGTCCACGCAGCTTCAGCGGCTCCCGTTAAATCGGCCCGATCGAGCAAGATCCTCTTTATTAGGCAGGTGAGGATGTCGCATTATTTGAGTTCATCACTGCCCACACCCCCTCTCTCGGATTTGAATTGGTTTTTGCCGGGTTTCGAGTAATTCCTTGAGCGTTTTTATTTCGGTATTTGATGAGCTACGCCTGTGTGGGAAATTCTTTGGGTCTGGACTGGTATCTTTATCTTTTCTCTTCCTTTTTTACTTCTTCCTCGCTGTTAACTTTCTGCTTCTTGTTCTTGCATTCGTCGTCTATCTATCCATTCTCCATTAATGTGTCCTTTTCTTTCTTATTCTTCCTTCCCCCCTGGACCAGCCGTACATCATTCTCTCCGCCTCTTATCAGGCTGGCGCTCGTTTTCTTGAAAGTAACAAGCAAGGGATGTCACATCATATCACATCTTACCACATTGATTGAACGGACATACATAATTGGGGGGGGGAAAGAGAAGAGAAGACAGAGCAAGCGAGAGCAAGCGAGTACATACAATTATGCCTTTTTCCAGAAAGCGCAACAGTGCAACTATTTTACTCTCGTGACTGGACCTTTGCATATGTATATCTACCTAGGTACTGAGTACGTGGAGGGAACATACCCACCTATCCTCTGGATTTGAGACTTGTCTCTTGTTCATTCAACAAACTGCTCCTCCCTGCTTTGTGGATGATGCTTCAACCTGCATTTCTTTACTTTAACACGCTTCAACAATACTGCAGTCTGCAACAAGTCATCTCACGTGATACCTACATGTATGTATAGATATATTGATGTAAGAATAGGATGTAAGTAAAGATATACTTTCAACACCATGGATTTCCGCAATAATTCCTTCTCCCGGGTTTTATTACCCGTTTATAATTCAGCTGGACTTGATTGTTGGGGAATAACTTCGAGACATTTAACTTGAGGTATATGACTTGAAGTATATGTTGAAAGGGGCAGGTGGAGTACCATGTGTAAAATGTTGATAGCTGGACTACATCACCAAGACTAGCGTTTGATATTTAGAGATGCCTGTACTGATATTGATAGTAATAATGATATATTGAATAGACTATGATACATGTATATAGACCGAATGCTCAGCGAACAAGAACCACCAAACAAAGAATAAAAGATGAACAACAAAGCCTAACGAGATAAAAAAGAAAGAACAAACCATAAATCAACCCAAACCCAATCCCAGACTCCATATAACTAAAAACTATCGGGTATCGAAACTCCATCCGTCCATACATAACCTTTTCTTCTTTTTGCTTGAACATCCTTCCCTGCCTTTGATGGAATTGGTATGTTTTCAACGTTGTGTCTACCAATTCCACGTCCGGGCCGACGCAGCGAAAACAGGCGGTTTCCATTGTAGTCGGGCAGGGTCGATGCTGCGCCTGCCTTTGATTTTTTCTTTTTCGAGACGCTTTTTGTGCTCTTCGACGACTTGGTCTGTGAGGACTATGACCCAGTTTCCTTTCTGTGGGGTGTTAGTTTTGTTCTTTCTTGTTGACCGACAAACGAAAGAAGGGGGCTTTTGGGGAGGGGGAAGCATACGTGATATCTCAACATGTTGAAAACAACTAGTGTTTCGTGGACATCTTTCTCCGTCATAGAAGTCATCGTAGCGAGCTCATTCTCGCTGAACGATTCCCGATGGGGTTCAATGAGCAGCTCGACTAGCGTCTCCCGCCAATACTGCCGGTAACCCAGCAGACCCAGATCACTGAGGGGTTTCTCAGGCGAGCCGAGTCGCCCCTCGCGCTTGCTGAGCTCGTAGCTGAAGGAGATGAGCAGGCGGCCGAACCCGCGGCGCTGGTACTGCGGTAGCGTGAGGATACAGGCGAGGTTGTACCCCTCGGCGGAGTCCTTCTCCTTGGAGAAGTATCCGACGAGGTGGCAGCCGGTTTCGTCGCGGGTGCACATGCAGTAGAAGAGGAAGGGGTCGACGTCGTAGTAGAGGGTCTTGTGGTCGAGGAAGAGCTTGCTGAGGAGGCAGAGGTTGCGGCACCAGGTGCGCTGGCGACGGCCGTCGACCTCGAAGAAGGAGATGTTGTCGTCGCGGTAGATCTCGTTGCCGGGCGGGTGGACGAGCGTGCACTTGGCGCGGTGGCGCTCGAAGGCGCGGCGGCTGTCGAAGTAGCTGAGGCAGAACTCGTCGATGTAGACCATGTCGACGTCGGAGTAGGAGGCCGGGTAGGGCGAGAAGTACCAGGGCTCGATGTCGAACTTGCCCATCTGGAGACGGTTGAGGTTGCGGACGCGGTGGATCTCCGTCGGATTCTGCGTCATGCTGCCGCTTGTGCGGAGCCGCTCGAGCTCCTGCTCCCGGGACATCTTGCTCTGCTCTTTCTCGGCTTTGGTCTCGGAGAAGCCGACGTCGATCATGTCGACGTCGTCGGAGTCCGGCTTGGGGGTTCCGTCTGAAGAGACGGCTTCTGAGCCACCGCCGACAGAGAGGCGCGGGGTCTCATCGCCGCGGTTTTCCTTTCCGCCTGCCTTGGACGGACGTTGGATCTTCCCGACGTTGACGTTCTTGCCGGTGAGACGATCAGGAGTGGCGGACACTTCACGGCTCCCGGCTCGAGGGCGCTTCTGTGTATTCTTGCTGGGGGCCTTGCCGGGCCCTGTCTTCTTCTTCTCTGGCTTCTCAGGCTGCGGCCACTCTACCTCCTGGGATAGATCAAGCCTCCCAGAGTCAACCCATTCTGCAGGACGATAAGCATGAGCAATTTATAGAAATTTAAAGCAACAAAACTCACCATCAAGACGCTTATTAAAGTCGACATAGTGAACGCTACAACCATTAGCACCCTCAACTCCAAAGCAAGCAATCAGGAAAACATACTAAAAGCTAGGACCGTCTTTCCGCTGACGAATCGACAAGATCTCCGCCTTCCTCAACTCGCCATCCTACACCGTTCACATGGTCAGCAATCGTGCATCCCATATAGATCCCAAAGCGGCAGGTCAATATCACGTGATACGATATCAAAAAGAAAACCCGCCACCACAGGGCGCGACAGTCAACTCACCTTCTGCACCATGGCTTTAACACCGATTCTAATGACGAGATCAGCACACGCGACCGATGAAACCGAGCCTCAAAAAGCCCGTCTAATTTTTTTACGCAGGAAAAAGGGCGTTGAGAACCTACCGGACGGTGTTGAGGGTGGCGAAGCCCTTGTCGACAGGGTCGGGCGTGCCCGTGGGCTCCCCGTTCAGGCCCATTTTGTCGCAGATAAGTGCTCGATGGGATTAGGGGGGATTATAGAAGGATACGGATGGAAGGGGGGATGGAAATAGGATGGAAAATGAGGCAGGCGATGATGGTGGATGAAGGAGGTGGACGGGAGGCGGAGACGGCATTGGTGGCGGAGAGACCGCCTTTCATGGTTCCTGGTTCGTCCGTTTTCGGTAGGGGAATTTCAGCTTCATGTGTATAGACTGTGTAGACACGACGGAACGTGTGTATAGTATGGGGTTTAGTCGTTTGTACTTTATGTTTTTTTGTTAAACCCAAGTACGCTATAAATTGTGGATTGCCAACTCTAATACCAGTCATACAAGGTAGGGAAATCAAGACACTCTGGAGTCAACCTGATATACACGTGGATATAGCCCTACACACAGAAAAGAAACGAATGAACACCAAACTCAACAGATCCGAGTCGAGTGCGTTCTTCAATGCCACCCATTGACCATCCCCCCTGTCCCAGCAACCAGGTCGTCCAACTCATCCTTGCGCGTCCGATAACCCTCTTGCGCCTCGCGCTCTCTCCGCATCACGAATGCAACATCGTCCCGCAGCTTCTCCAGACGCCGGGACACGGCGGACTCCTCGGAGATCTGCAACGTGCGGAACGCATCCAGCTCGCTCCTCGACTGCTCCAGGGCGGTATGGGCCTCAACGATCTTGTTCCGAAGCACTTTCGCCCGGTTCTGATATCCACCGTAATGGAGAGCGAGCTTCTTCTCGAGTTTGTTCCCCCGCTCGGCCGTCGCTATTAAGGAGTTTTGTACGTTATCGAAGGCGTCTACCATTCGTTGCTCTTGCTGGAAATCGTCCTCTTCTTCGTCGGCGTAGTTGGAGAGACCTGGAAGGCTACCGGTGTGGGCCGACGACCACTGGTCATCGAAGGTGTTCTGCCATTCTTGCTGCTGCCCGGACGAAGCGACCTCGGCGGAAATCGCCGCACGAGCCGCGTCGAGTAAGCCATCGTCGAGCTGCGCCACTTTCCGCGCCTTGCCCTCCACCTTGGAGCCCGGGAGCGGGAACTTGCGAGCATCGTTGGCGATGAGAAGGGCGGCCTCCTTGGCGATCAGGCCGGCAATGGGATTGGACACATGCGCGGCGCGCTCCATCAAGGCATCGGTGTCGAGTATGCTGGGTCGCGGTAGCGATCGCTGGTATACTTGAGACTGGCGCTTGAACTCGGCCCGAGCGGCCGCCTCTCGCGCCTCGCGCTCTCTCTGGTCCTGTTCGGCGGCGTCTTCCTCTGTCAGCTCAGTTGCAAGGGCTGGCTCGGCGGATTCAGACGGGAGTTCTTCCAGCTCCCATTCTGTTTCCTTGGGCTTCGGCAGTGCGGACAACCGGCTCCGGATGCTCTGACGGTTGAGTTTGATGTCCTTCGGGGTGGCCGCGACGAGTTGCCCAGCCTCCATCTCGTTCAGGGAGAAGTGATCACGGGGAGTCCGCAGGGGAGTAGCCCCGGGCCCAACTCCACCTGCCACGGGGGTGGCGCCGACCCCGTTCGCCTGTCGGAAGGGTGTTGCCATGGGGTTGGGCGTGACAATCTGCTGACGACGAGGCGCGATGCCGTCGAACCCGGTTGAGGATCCGCCCTCGTGCAAAGGCGTGTTTTCCCCACCCAGCAAGGATGACTGCGTCTCTGTCAAAGCTCGGATGTTCTTGATTTCATTGGCAATGTGATCCTCCTGCGGCGGCGCACGAGGGGTCCGGATCGGAGTCTGGCCGACCATGGGCGTGTAGTTACCGATCAGTCCCCGCGTGGTCTCCTCGTCCGCCGACATCTTGCTGGCGCGGTCTCCCGCCATCCCCATCTTGATGATATCCTCCATCTCTCCCTCGCTGACCTGAGGGCTCGGGAGAACCAAAGCCCTTCTCTTGCTGCTCTGTTCGGCCTCGCGGATTTTCTGCATCTGTCCAGCCCGGGCAGCAGCAGCGGACGAGCTGTTGCCCTTGTCGTTCTTACGCTTTTTGCGCTCCGGATCTTCACCCTGGTCTCCCTTCCGCTTGATGGCCAGCTGCTGTTTCCGGGGATCGAACATTTCTCGCTGCTTTTCATTTCGACTTTCCTCATCCATCGTGTCGTAGAACCCAGGAGCCGCCGGCTTCTCGAACGGAATATCCGCATTGTAGTCCATTTCGCCCTTCTTGCGGGTCGTAACTTTGATGTTGATGCCGGCATTTTTGAGCTCGCGACGCTTCTGTAGCACAGCCAGTCGTCGAGATTCCTCCAGCTGTCGTTCACGGGCCTTGCGCTTCGCCTTCTTTCCCTGCGTGTTGGCCAGACGCGCTCGAGCTTCACTCAGCATCTCCTTTTCGTCCTCGTCGAGATCGATCGTGTCGGGACGCGCGGGTTTGGACTCTGGATCGGGATCTAATTCACCGGGCCTGTGCTTGTTAGTCCTAGCGCATTACCTACACAAATAAAAGATGATCCATACCGTAGTCTCCTAACATCATCCGCACTGGGAGCCGCCGCCTCCGCACCGGACGGACCACCCAGACCCAACTCATCGTTCTCGCGCGCCTCCGCCTCATCCAGCAATTTTTGATAGCGCTCGAGACACTGCGTAGCCGTGCGTCCGACGATCGGCGCGATCGTGCGCCACTGGGTGGGCATCAACTTCGCCAGATGCAACAGCTTCTCGTCCTCCTCCCTCGACCATTCGACTTTGCGGATCCCGGGGTCCAGCCATTCGATCCATCGCGCTTTGCACTGTTTGGGGGTTTTTCTGTTCAGGAGCGACGAAACACGCGCCCACTGGTTGAGGCCGTACTTGGACACCTAATTGACAAGAGGGTGTTAGTGATCTGGATCGCATACTTGCACGACCTTTCATTATCCGCGGTGGCATGATCGTTGACATACCGCTGCCCGAAGCACTTCATCCTCGATATTAGTCCTAGAAAACTCAGTTAGCACGTCGTGTCGTTGAATATAATTTGGCGGACATAGGTCCGTACCAGACACCTCCTTTGACGACCGGCATGGCTGTAAAGCTCAGCTAGCTGTGCTCGTCACTTGACACGGTCCAATGAATTCGGGGATCGACGGAAAGATCAAATTGAATTCGACAAATAAAAGACAATAAAGGAGTAGAATAATATCCCCCGGAACTGAAGTCCACGGTGGTCGCTGTCGATAAGAAAGTGACGCGGGTGCAAAAGCGTCCTGATCTGATGCGAAGTCCGTGATGGGCTAGCCGCTCTAGGCGCCGGAGCCGCTCCGAGTTTGTCGCCCCGCGCGGGCTTAGATAAGCGGATCCAGATTTTTGGTCGAAATTGGTGATAGCGTTATCGGGCCCGGATTTTTTTTTCTAAAAAAAAGAAAGCAGAAATCACATCAATTTCGCTGAAATTAACTGGTGGATATCTACCAAGATGTCTGCTCAGCTCACTGCTCCTAAGCAATATAGCCAGCCTTCTCGTAAGGGCAAGAAGGCTTGGAGGAAAAATGTGGACATTGACGAGGTTCAGGATGGGTTACGGCTGTTGAAGGATGAAGAAATCAAAGGGTACGAAGATTGATCTTTATCTTGATACAGACAGAAACTGATGCGCTATGTGATGATCAGTGGTGTTCTGGCAGAGAAGCCCTCCGATGAACTGTTCACGATCGACAAGGCCGGCGCACCGGAGATCCGCAAGGCCTACGAGAAGCAGCACAAGCCGCTGAAGTCGGACGAGATTTTATCCAAGCGATCAGCCATCCCCGCCGTCGACTCCCGCAAACGGGTGAACTCCAAGGTGACGGACGGAGTGATCGAGCCCAAGACCAAGAGACAGAAGAGCGACTGGGTGACCCGCAAGGACTGGCTGCGCTTGAAGCAGGTGGCTAAGGAGAACAAGCCTGTGAACCTCACCACGAACAAGCTGTACGATCCCTGGGCGGAGAACGAAGATGAGACACCAGCAGTGGAGGACCCTCAATTTGATTACCTGCCGAAGCCCAAGCCCAAGGTGGCTCCTGATACGATAAAGCGCGCGCCCACCTCTCTCGCCGCAAATGGCAAACCGGTTCCTGCTGTGCGCACGCCGGGTGCCGGTGTCAGCTACAACCCGTCCTTTGAGGACTGGGACCGACTCTTGCAAGAGAAGGGTCAACAGGCTGTGGAAGATGAGAAGAAGCGCCTGGAGGAGGAGCGCAAGGAGGCAGAAAGGCAGCGCATGATCGAGGAGGCCCAGCATGACAATGGTGAGGCCAAGTCCGACGACGAGAGTGCGTGGGAAGGGTTCGAGAGTGAGTACGAGAAGCCGGAGTGGCTGAACAAGAAGCGACCCGAGCGCAAAAACAAGACCCAGAGAAACAAGATCAAGAAGCGGAAGGAGGAGGAGCGCAAGGCCCGATGGGAGGCCCAGATGAAGAAGAAGCAAGACCAGCTTGCCCAGGCGGCGATCAACGGGGCGACAGCCGAGCAGAGAGAGCTGTATCATGCCCAGCACTCAAGCGACGAATCAGACGAAGGCGATGATGCCGTCCTGCGACGACGACCTTTGGGAGGAAAGATTCCGTACGTGTCTATCATCAACCCCCTCGCTCTGATTTCCCACTAACTTCTTGCCAGGGTCCCCGAGAAGCATCTCGAGGTGGTGCTGCCGGACGAGCTGCAAGATTCCTTGCGCATGCTGAAGCCGGAAGGCAACCTTTTGGACGACCGATTCCGAACATTGATGGTGCAAGGCAAGCTCGAATCCCGCAAGCCCATCACTCAACCGCGCAAGCCCAGGAGAGAGGTTACGGAGAAGTGGGGCTACAAAGACTTCAAGGTTCCGGGGTTGTAAGATGTGTTTGGGTTTTTGTTTTCTTTATATGCTCCTTGCAGTAGATCGTTCGTACATAATATTGGCGATGAATTGATATTAACAGTTACTTGGTCTACCTGTAGTAACTTGGTAGTTGTTTTCCATTAATTTGAGGGGACCTTCCAATATGGGAGCAGTAGCTCGACTTCAAGCTCTAACTAGCGTCAATCAGGACTCTCCAATTGATTGGATATTGGGTCAATCCACATTTACTTTGATTTTCCAAGTTGACAAAGTACATACTCCGTAATAGATATAGACACGGCCCTGAAAAATATTACCCAAAAAGGAATGGCGCCGGCACTCAACGCGGCCTCCGTCGCGTCTGCCCCAGGTTCAACTCTGCGATCTTCATCGACAAAACACCAGATCAAAGAACCGCCATAATGTTCGCTATTCAGCCACCGAAATCACAATCCTCCGAGCCAGGAGCTGACTCCGCTACCCCATGCTGCACACCCAATGTCCTCCCCTGCCGTATCCACCACAATGGTGCCGTGAACTCGATAGGCCGTTACTGGAATCCCGTGGCCGATGAAAAAGGTACGTATATAATTTGAACGTGTCGTTTTCTATTCAAAGTTGTTTTAAGCGCAATACTTATCAGTTACAGATCAAAACAATCAAACCGCATACTTCCGTGGCCGTAAACTCCGAGGCCGACGCGTTGCGGTTCCAGAGGGATACGAAGGCGTTGTCGCGACACCAACGGAGCGGACCATCCGTCCGGCGCAGAACAATGCAGGGGATGAAGCTGAACCAGAAGAGCCAGTCAAGGTTCTGGAGAAAAAGGCGACGTTTCAAGATGTCATGGTTTGGGGGCATGATTTGATGCCCCCAGCCGATGACCCTTTTGTGAGGGGAGTTGAGGAGTGGGTGAGGTTTGCTGAGGCGGTTAGTTTTTTCTTGGTTGTTGTATCAGGGTCTGGCTAATGATGATATATTTAGATGCATGGTTCGACTGGTGGTAACGACAAGAGCTCGACTTGAATCGACGATTGATTCTATAGCTTGATGCTTCACGGCGGCTTGATACGGCTTCGCCGTGGTCGTGAATGAGATCGCGATTTATATTCTATGTCGATGGCTCGCTCGCTGGATCGAGCGGGACTACTTTTGCATATATCGCATGGCATATATCGCCAGATCTGAACCGAAATCAACAGGGAGGATTGCCGTCATAGCGAAGGAATACCCTGTTCGCCGTACACTTGCTAGGCCTGCTTTACAAAAGGAAATCAGGAGAGCAGAAACCAAGCGCATTAGTTCGCCAGACATGTCTATGTGCAAGACTATCGACGAAGACCGGGATATCCATGCGCCATTAATGACCCCTGTGCAAATCGCCCAATAGGAGAGGGACGATATTATATACCAAAGAAGTACAATTTAGCTCATTGGATATAGGCTATTTCATATAGTCGCTCATTCCACAGTATCTTTGGTGTAAATATTGTAAGTATAGACATGTGCCTAAATATTGAGGCACTACGTAATGCCAAACTCCCCGCACCGCCTCCAGCCCGCAACCCCTCACTCTCTTCAACCACTACAATTAACTCACCATCAACCACCATTTCAACCTCATCAACAATCCAGAATACCATCGTAACCCAAAATGAGTGACCCAGACGTACCCAACACCAGCAAGGCCTTCGTGCCACTCGGTAATCCACCCCCATCCAGTCCCCACAAACCAAAACCAAACTAAACAGCACACCCAGAAAACAACCCCGAAGTAATGTCCCACCTGGTGCACCAACTCGGCCTCACCCCAACCCTAGGCTTCACAGACGTCTTCTCGATCGACGAGCCCGACCTCCTCGCCCTCGTTCCCCGCCCCTCCCACGCCCTCCTCCTCGTCTTCCCCGTCTCCCCCACCTACGAAGCCGGCCGACGCACTGAAGACGCCCCGCTCCCAGAATACACCGGCAGCGGGCCCAACGAACCCATAACCTGGTTCAAGCAGACCATCCGCAACGCCTGCGGTCTCATCGGCCTCCTCCACTCCGTCTCCAACGGCGAAGCCCGCCGCCACATCCTCCCGGGGTCCGCGCTCGACGCCCTCCTCCGCGAGGCGGAGCCGCTCGCGCCCGTCGCACGCGCAGACCTCCTCTACGAGAGCAAGGCGCTGGAGAGCGCGCACGCGGACGCCGCGCGCCTGGGCGACACCGCTGCGCCTGGGGCGGAGGACAGCGTGGATTTGCACTTTGTGGCGTTTGTCAAGGGCGATGATGGGCGGTTGTGGGAGCTGGATGGGCGGCGCAAGGGTCCGCTTGAGAGGGGGCAGTTGGAGGAGGGGGAGGATGCGCTCAGTGAGAGGGCTTTGGGACTGGGTGTGAGGCGCTTTTTGAAGACTGAGGCGGATGGTGGGAATCCGGATCTGAGGTTTAGTTTGGTTAGTTTGGGGGCTGTTTTTGACTGATTTCATCTTTCCTTACTTTTTATCTTCTTATTCTTTCTGATAAAGGAGGAAGAAAGAATGTTGCCATGCAGGGAGGATAAATATCGCATTCTCCCATTCACCAATCTTTGTATTTTTTTCATTAGCAGTCAATATTCTTAAACACCTAGATAGCTATTCAATCTGCACACCACCAAACATCCTCATTAAACCTCACGACCTCATCCCCACAAGCCCACCATCCAGCCGTCAAATGGCGCGCAAACACCTCCAAAGCCGCATACTCGCACCGCGCAAAAAACACTCTCTCAAACAGCTCTCTCAGGTTCGGTTTCCGCGAATGTACGTCGGGGACGGCTGCTATGACGCGTCGCTTTATAGCATCATCATCACCGCCCTTTAAAGCACCACAAGCAGAACCACAACCGTCAGAGACACCACCACCCACTCCAGCACCAGCCTGCCCAATAACAAGCACCTCATACGGCTTCCGCCAAAGCGCATCAACCGGCGAGACAGGCTCACCCTCTGTAGTAATCTTCAACCAGATCCATTCCTCAACGACGGCGAGGCCCGCGCCTGCGAGGGCAGAGTGCGCTGCTGTGCGGGCTTTGGACGAGTTGGTTGTCCAGATAGCGGCTATAGACGGGGTTGGGTGGTTTGGATTCTGGGTCTGGGTCTTGTTTTGGCTGTGGTTGTGAGTTTTCGGGTTTGGGGAAGAAGAGGGCTGTAGGAGGTGTGCTTGGAGAAGGGACTGTATGTACCCCGTTAGGCTATTGCCGTCGTTGTGCGCCTGAGTGTGGTAGTGTCCGCTGCGGTGGACGGAGCGGTTTGTCCAGGGTGGATCGAGGAGGATGAGGTTGAATTTGTGGGTGGGGGGGAGGTGAGGGATGGGGTGGGATGTTGTTGGGTTTGAGAGGGGGAGGTGCGTGAGGAGGAAGGTTGATGATGCGGGGATGGTGTATGTGTGGTTGTGCTTTTCTTTGCCATCACCATAGTTAACAGTTTTACTACGAGTGGTAGTTGTAGTATGAGGAGGAGGAGGAGGAGGAGGAGGAGGAGGAGGAGGAGGAGTACCCCCACACCCAACCCTCACAGTAGCCTCCACAGCAGAAGTATTCCTCACCAACACACAACTAACATCCTCACCAGACACGAACGCATTAACCCCAGGAGAAAGTATCAACGGCGGATCTATACGCCCCGTTTCAACCCCCCACACCAAAGACCCGCACTGGCAGTCATCATGCGCAGCAGCAGCAGCGCGTCTTCTTTTCCGGGGATGCGCCAGGGCCTGTCCATGCTCGTCAGCCTGTCCACTACTCCTCACAGGAGGAACCCGCCGCTGCAAACACCACACAGCGCGCCCTCCCTCACGCAAAGCCTGCCCCAACTCGCACAGCGCGCGCTGCACGACCGGCGCGATGACCTCGCCATGGTAGATTCTCTCGGGGAGTGGAATGCGCTGTAGAACCCTGTTTCTGGCGGCGGGGGTTTTGGGTTCTGGGGTTGTGTGTGGTTTTTGTAGTGGGGTGTTGGAGAGGATGGTTTTTTGGGGTTGTTGTTGTTGTTGTTGCTGTTGTCTTTTAAGTGGTTGGGGAGATTGGTGGAGTTGGTGTTGTTGTTGAGGCGAAAGCTCCTGCGCAAGAGATATAGAAGTGGGGATATCAATGAGGAAGATCGTGTCTTGTTTATTATGGTAGAGGATGGCGGGAGAGGTGGATATGTTCTCCATCGTCATCGTTCATTATTGTGTTTGGTGCTTTTATATCGATTTAGGTATTGGATCTAATCTGATATCAGATAAGATGGATGAAGATGAAGATGAAGATAGATCGGATGCGGACTTACTTTCCTCCTGTATACACAGTTTGATATAGTTCATGTATGTCATGTCATTTGTGTCTTTTCTGTACTAGAAAGTGCTGTTCAGACGTTGTCGGAATATAAGAGCGATGTCTACGAGTCTATTCCCATCAGATACATAAACCATTGACTCTAGTAACACTGCTAACCATACATACATGCAAGCCATACTCATACTCATACTCATCGGACACAACCAATCAAGCTTCAATCAAAATAGCTCCTCATACCCATCTACTCAAGCCAAATAATAATAATAATAATCATAATAATAATAAGAAAATACCCCTTTTAACGACACCACCATGCATTTCGAAAATAAAACATGAGAAAAAAAAAAAAAACCGGATCACTTTTCTTTTCGCTTCCTATCGCTTTCATCCCCTCATTTTCTTTCCAAGACGATCCAGCGTCGATCTAGGCGTTAATAAGGGTCATTTCGTGCATAGAACTTAAAACCATCCTACTTTCTCCCTGTACCCCCGGACAAGAGGACAAATTGAAATCGAATGACAGACAGAAAACTTTATACAGAAAATGGAAGTCAAATTCGAATTAAAAAGAAAAAAATGGATTCGTCCGTCACTTTAACGCTAGATACATATTAGCGTGATATTCGAATTGTCAAGGGTCAAAAAAGGAAGACTTACACGTCCGCGACGTCCCCCAGCGGACTGTCCTTGGGTCGGCTGGGTTTGCGAATAGAACGGAGGGTACTGATACATCTGGGATGCGCCCATCACAGGACTGAACTGCTGCGGAGCGTAGGGTGGTTGGTTGAGCACGGGTCCCGGGTTCATCGGGGCCGGAGGAGCCTGGCTCGGGATTGACCGGAGGTTCTCGGGCGACCCGCCGGGAAAGCCGTAGCCGGGATTGGTCAGAGGTGGGTAGAGACCGGAGGGCGAGACGCCGCGACCTTGCGCAGCGACGTAGGCCTGGTACTGCTGGGCCTGCTGGGGAGTGAAAGACATCAGTGGATCTTGGCTGAAACCAGCCCCACCGATGCCGTTCAGCGGGTTCAGAGTGCCCGAAGTACCCAGTCCGTTCAAACCGTTCACGGCGTACGGATCATACGGCGAGGCGGCGGGTGGTTCGGACCCCACGCCGCGAACGCTGTCCAGGGTCTGAGGGAGCATGCCCGGAACAAATTGCCCGTTGTATTGCCGCTCCAGGGCTGGCTGGGTGGGGAACCCGGAGTTTCCCTGCCGGGCGTTGGCACGGTGAGACTGCTTTTCCGAGTTGGACGCGTGGGCTCCGTGATCCCGTCCGTGATGATTGTCCCGACCACCACTCCGGGAGGACAGTCCCACTTCGTCCATCAGGCGCTTGTAGCCCTGGCTGGGGGTAGCCTTCAGCTTGGTGAGAACCTTGGACACATTCTTGACCACCTCGGCGCGCATGGATTCGTCGAAGAAGGGCGTGGTCAGGACCTTGAAGATGAGGGTAGCTCCCGACGTCTGGTCGCTGAGGATCTTCTCCAGGACCTCATCGCCCGGGCTGAAGAACAGGGCCTTCAGGACGATCTCCCGAGCCTCGGGCTCGTTCCGCTGGTTGATAACCTTGAGTACGGTCAAGTAGGCGACCTTGTGGGTGCACAGCGGAACCAAGTGAGGAACCAATCGCGGCGCAAGCACGGTCCGACGGCGCGGGAAGATGCACGTGTCCAGGAACCAGGTCAGCAACAGGGCGCCGTTGGCGTTGGTGGCGAGCTGCACGCTGTGGAGCGCAATTGCGGCGGCGAGCATGCGCTGCTGGTCCTTAGTCGCGTAGTGACTTTCCAAACAGGCCCGCATGGCCCGGGCCCCGAATCGTCCCTGAGCAACCTCCCACATGCGGCTGAGCATGGTCTCAAAGATGAAATCGTTGAAACCGGCGCCGAAGCGCAGGCAGCATTGCAGCACG
Source organism: Aspergillus taichungensis (assembly GCA_002850765.1). NCBI lineage: Eukaryota > Fungi > Ascomycota > Eurotiomycetes > Eurotiales > Aspergillaceae > Aspergillus > Aspergillus taichungensis. The sequence goes on along the minus strand of KZ559558.1, from coordinate 15,578 downwards.
TAATTTCCGTACTGGTCGAGGAAGAGGGGAACAGTGTAGGGGCGAAGAGCATCAACCACCATCTGCTTTTGGGCGGGCGTCTGGGCGACATCGATGATCTTCTGAGCGGCCCAGGTGCCGTTCTTGTGGACGCCGATTTCCGCCATGTGCGGGGCGATCTGCACGAGCATCTGCTCCTTGGTCGACTCCGAGCAATACTCGAAGAGTTTCTGGACGACGGTGTTGCCGAGATAATCCGAGGAAAGCTCCGCAATCTCGGGGAGCATGTCGATGGCGATCTCCTCGATTTCCTGCGGCGGGCAAGTTCCGTTGTCAATCCGCTTGCGAATGTCACGGAGGCGGGGGGCGTCGAAGATCCGCGTCTGGCTGGGCTCCGGGACAGGGGGGATCTCGTCCTCAAAGGCCCGGAAGGCAATGGCACCTTGGATGCTGGCGGTGATGTTCACCGCATCCTCCTCGGTCGCTCCGAACTCCTTGACGATCTGCACCATCTCCGGCTGGAGGTCAGAGAGGACAGGAATCTCCGGCACACCAGCCCCGGCCTCGGTACGCTCGACACTGTCGCCCTTGACGTGGGAATCCGGGGTCGGAGAAGACTGGAGCCCATTGACCCCGGGCGTACCAGACGCAGAGGTACCGGGGACCTTGGCATATCCGATGCGGACGGGGCCCGCACCGGGGAAGATCTCCTTGCCGTTCAGCAGCGACTTTGCCTGGACGGCACTTTCCAAGCGCTCGAAGTTGACGAAGCCGCAGTTTTTGTGCGTCAGCACACGGGTAGATTCGATCTTGCCATACATGCTGAAGATCGCCTCCAGAGAGGTCACGGTCGTGGAGACAGGGATGCTGCCGATCCACAAGGCGCGGGTTGGGCCGTCCTGGTTGCTGTCGTCGATCATCTCGCCGGCCGATCGCATGCCCATGTTGGGCGCACCGCCTCCGAGCTGCAGCAGCTGCACAGCCTCGGACAGTTCATCGTACTCGCCGTGCTCGGCGATGTTCAAATCGGCCGCGCTGAAGCTGTTCTCGAGGCGCGAAGGGGTGGCGAGATAGTTTCGGATCGACGAGCGCTGGGGAGGAGCCTCCAGGATCCCCGCCGTCCGGGCACGAGGCCGATTGATCGAGGGGTGATTGGTGAAGGCTTGGACGGCGAGATTGTGCTGGTGGATTTGGGCCTGGGTCGCAGCCAACTGAGCCGCGGTAGCCGCCGCGGACGGCGTGACGGAGCCAGAGGGGATCTGCGAGTAGCGGTTCTCATACTCCAGATCCTCGTCATCCGCGTATTTTTCCTTGGCGTTGACGGAGTAGGACCGGATCCGGTTGTTATTCTTCATCATGGCCAGCTCAGCCAACAATGGCGGCAGGGAAGAAGACGACTGCTGCTGCTGCTGTTGCTGCTGTTGAAGGAGGACGTCCATGGGGGGTCGCACGAGGTTGCCCTGTGCGTGCTGGGGGGGCTCGGCAAGACCCAAGTAGTCCAGCGTTTTCACATCGGTATCGGTCAGACCATCTCTCGAGAAGGACGATTGGCTCGGGGAGGCGGGACCCTCGGAAGACCGAATACTGGTGAGGGTGGTTGCTCGCTCGCGGCCGGTGGACCAGTTGGTCGAAAACAGGGAGTGACCAAAGGGGCTGGATGATCCCAGGAAGTTGGACCTCTGGGGCATCGAACCGGCACGCAGACGCGACAGAGAGCCGCCTCCATTTCCGCCCGCCGCGGGTCCGGGTTTGACACCGGTATCAAGCACACCGGAAGGACGGAAAGGGCTCGTCGATGGCGTGGGTCGGGAGGATTGAGACAGGAAGGGCTGCTGCAGGGTCGCCTCACTGAGGGAGTTCACGGGCGAAAATCTCGAGGGGACCGTACCGGCCCTCGCCCTCCGACCAGAGCTACCCACCGGCCCGCTTGAGGTCGGCACCAGATCTGGGAAACCTTCCTGACTCGGGGATTCGGGGATATTCTCACGCAGGGGGGTGGAGTGGCCACTAGTCGGGGGGCCCCAGATACTCGGAGCGACACCTTCCTCTGCTTGGATTTCTCGAGCTCTGCCGGTGACAAATCAATCAGTCGACTATCGAAGAGGATAATGACGCATCGAAGAGAAGTAAAGGAAAGACCTACCGTTTTGAAAACAAGCGAGCTCCGATATCACCGTGCGAAGGGGATCCAGCCCCGAGTCTCGCGCTTCCAATTGAACCGGCGGCGCCATTCAGGCTGTTGGCGGATCCGAACGGCGACTTGACGGCGGAGGAGGCCGACAGATCACTGGGCGAGCTGCGCCCCGTGGAGGTCCCGGACATGGGCTGGGTCGTGGGAATATAGTTGAGGCTCATATGGCCCTCGGGTCGGGACACAGGTAACATTACAGATTATATCCTTCCACCTCAGGCGGGCGGGCACGTATTTTCCTAGAGAGACTGTCTCGAAATCGGAACGCGGAAGTCTAGCTTCGGGGACTGGTGGGTCAAAAACAAGGCAGATGTCGGCTTAATCGGCAATTTGCCCCGAGACAACCATGTGTTGACAAAACAAACCACTCTCGACAGGACTTCGGCGGTCTGGTATGAGGAAGCGCCCACAGAAGGCCCCCAGATGACAGGCAAATGAGTGACCAATCGCGATGGAGGACCGACGGGGAATTGTTCTGTGCGTCGAGGCCCAGGAGATGAAACGCTCGTTGGCGGGGTCGAGCGGTGGGTGTAAGGTAAAACCAATACGTAAGCTGGGACAGCGATCGATAATTGACGGGGACGATTAGGCGACAGGTATGACGATCGTAGGGACTGTCGTCCGTTGAGGCATCAACGGTATTCAATACCGAGGCGGATGCTAGACGAAGACGTTTCGGCTCGTGTCCAACTCCAACCGAGTCCGCGACAGGATTAAGAGATCAAAAACTAAGATTAATCACTCGACCACCCGAGTCAGCTCGCAAATAGACAGTCGGTGTCCAATCCAGCCAGGAACAAAGAAACGACGTAACGATAAAAACGATCGAATATCGTGGGAAACAGGTGGCTGGAAAGAACTCCAATTTGCGCGAGCTCTGGGGGGAGATAGAAGGCAAAAAGAGTATCTCTAATTGGATCACCGTGAATTATTCGAACAGATGAAAAGAAGAAGATGCGATAAGGACGACAGAAGAGGGGAAGGAGGAAGGGATGCAAAGAAGAAAAATCAGGGAAAGGAAAAGGATAAGGAAAAAAAGGAAAAAGAATATAAATAGTATAGGGAGGATGAAAGGAAGAACAAGGAGGAGAGAAGATGGGATGAGAGAAAGAGAAGAGAGAGAGAGAGACAGACAGACAGACAGAGAGCGAGTGAGGAAGATCCTACTTAGTCAGGAAGAGAGCCTGAGGACGACAAGAGGTTGCACGTCATATCTGGTTGGTTGGGTTGGTTTACTAGTGGTTACCACTGTATTGAGATTACAGCGGTACCGTCCCGGCTATACTATATCTCTCATGCAGATACTCGACACGGCCACGGACAGAAGCAGAGGAGAATGGTGATAGAGATAGTATCATAGTAATGGTATGATTATGTTGGATATGACTTCCCGAGTCTGTCACCCTATCCTCATCCTGACATGCAGACAGGTCATCATGTTGATACAGCTGTCCACTGTATCTGATGAGTCGATAATCAGCTGTATGCAAATGGATAGACACGGTACCTACGATCCCAGTTGATACTCATAGTAGCTCAGGTACCTATACAGAGTAGTAATTCGACGTTGATATGATTCGGACCATGATAGATCGGACATTTTCCTCATCGAACTAATCGGTTGGATATACTTGGTTTTCTCCGACAGATCCATCCGAATCAGACCCGGTTCGGGATCAGGAGATCAACGACCATAGTAAGCTGCATCATGGAATCTGATAGTTCTGCCTAAGGTGACAAAACAATCAATCAGAAAGGTCTTCTTCTCCGGCCAGGTGGGGGTAGAGCTATAGTCTATCAGGCCAATCCTCTAACATACTATCTACCTCATCATACTAAAATGAAATGAATACGAACGAGTTCCAACGAACGCCGAGTTGGCGAGATCAGGGCCCTACCTGCTTCATATGCAGAGGTTGGTAATTTCCATATCTTATACCTGGGTGAGCAATAGTATGACTAATAGATGATCTGGCCTGAGGAGCACCAAGCCAGTAACTGAGATGAAACACGGAGGGATCGAGGATCCACGGGGACCCGTTCAGCCCATGGTCCGTCGGAGGTCTCTGGTTCTAGTTTGCAGAACCGGGAATGATTGGCACCTTTGAAACGTCTTGAACACTAACTAGACCCCGCATTCCAGCGGACCGTCCGGTGCTTGACATGGTTGTGGACTCTGACTGATACGGATGGCGCGCAGAATGTATACAGGATAAGCTGATGTATATTAGATCGTATCGCTCACCGCATGGGTCTCTCTCAAAACCTGGCACAGCATGGCTTGGGAAGCCGACGCGCCTCGTCGAAATGGCATCGGAGTTCCCATTGGATGATGGTGTGAGATCGTCCAGTGAGAACCATGTTGGACCCCTTTTCGGATATATTATCGCGATGGTTTCGGACGCAAGGGATTGGGCGCTCTTTGTCGTCATCCTGGCAAGGGTTCATCTCCTCGTTTGAAGTGCCGACCCCTGCCACTTCATGGCGGTTTCATGCAGCCCACCATCTTTGTCTACTGTTGAGAGGGATTTTATTCAAGTGCTGAAAATGTCGGAGGGAAAAGCACTGGCTGCTAGTAGTAGTAGCAGTACACCGTAGTCCAGCGTCATTCAGGTACCGCGATTATTAGTATGCCTGTACCTGATCCAATCTTTACTGGAACTTGAAAGTGGGACTGGGGCCGAGAAGTCGGTGCCCCACGATTATTTGAGTTTTGTCCTCGGACAAAAAAAAAAATACAAAAATACAAAGCAAAAGTAGATATACACTGCTGGCAATCAAGTGGAAAAGAGAATGATTGTCCCCGTCGCAAGCCGCTAGTAAATATGGTTGATGCCTCAGGCGAACGCACCAAGCAGACCGCCTGGCCATTTGCCGTCAATCTCCACACCGCCTTGGTGGCTTTCACTTTTGGCCACAGCTTTCTGTTCCTCGGTTTGCTCCGAAGCCTATCATCATTCCCCCATCTTGAATTTCGCGTCCGTGGAGTGCTTCACTCTATGTGTCTATAATGCCATCTTCATCGACCGTCTTCCCCAGCGTTTGAATTTGAACACAAGAAGCAGGCACGGGATTGAGTTGTGTACCACTCCTACTACTTTAACCCCCCCCCAGGTCGAACGGGTGTCACTCCCCCGTTACTCCTCTCGAACATCGATTGGTTCTTCGCGTTCTACGAGTTTATACCGCGTCACAGTCATAAACCATGGCAGATGATCCAACAGATCAGTCGTCCTCGGCGGAGGATGCAGAGCCGGTGGAATCGCTCATCTCAGGCCGCTCGAGGCGCAGCACGGCAGGTCGTCACATGTCCGCCCTCCTCAACGCCGAAGCAGACGACGACCTAGCCCTTCTGTTCGAGGAAGTTGATGATGATCAAGAGTTTGACGAGATAGAGGCGGGAGGCGGCGAGGAGGACGATATGGCCCTTGATTCCTCTTCCGACGACGACGATCAAGGACCGAATGCCAGGCCGGACGACGACGAGGGCGAACGACAAATTGAAAAGGAGGAGAAAGCCGAGAAGAAGAAACGACGCGCCCAGGAGGACCTCCGCTTTAAGATTGCCCGGAAGAAGGTCAAGATTGATCCTACCGCCGTACCCACGGCAGCGCCGCCCCCAAGGCCCAAGAAGAAGTCGGAACGAATCTCGTGGATCCCGACGGCTGATGAAGGGCCAACCCGGTCGTCCTCTCGTCGGCAGACAATGCACAACAAGGAAATGACACACGCGCGACTCAAAGACAGCGAGGAGAAGCGGGTCCGGTTGATCGCCACCATGGAGGAAGCCGCCAAGCGGAAGGCCCATCTCAAGCCCAAGGAGATGACTCAAGCTGAGCGTCTCGCAGAGGCGGAACGCGTCGAAAGACTGAATAGCAAGAGTCTTAACCTGTGGGAGGAGATGGAGAAGCGAAAGGCAGAAGAGAGAAAGGCCAAAATCGAGGCGCTTCAGAATCGGCGTCTCCAAGGTCCGGTCATGTCCTACTGGAGTGGCCTTGCTACTTGGTCTGATGGTCGCTTGACGCGTCTCGGCAAAGTCGACATCACACCGAAGCCTGAAAAGGAAGAGCCTACACGGAAGAAGAGCAAAAAGTCGGAAAAAGAAGATAAAAGCGTGCCTGGGCAAACGGGTGTTGAGGGGACTGGGCCAGGCTTGTCGCAGACTGCCCCTTCAGCTTCTGAGCATCCTACTGCCTCAGCTCCGGCAGAAGGAGACTCGACGAAGCAAGGCCAAGACGCTTCCCAGGGCCAACAGCCAGGTCTTGGGGTGCCAGATGTTTCAAAAGACTCTGGGGGCGCAGCGGGTGCAAATGTCGGCTCCACCGTTGATGGCTCTGCAGGATCTGAAAAGCCTGCAGAGGTTACTACCGCGACGGTATCTACACAACCTTTGAATGGTACCCCCCTTGATGCACCCGGTGAAGACGCTCAAAAGCTCAAATCGCCAAAACCCGAAGATGCTATCATGACGGAAGCCCCGCAGTCTGGGGCAATTCCTACCAATACATCAAAAACGGACGGTGTCCAAGAGTCAGACGCACCCAAGCCCGCGGATGCCCTTGCGGAACCTGCCCCGGAATCAACGTCGCAACCCAAGGATGCTCCAACGGTACCTATCCAACCTGCCGGATCGGATGCTGCTGCCCCAAAGGAAGGTTCAGTTCAGAATGTAGATTCACACAAGTCTGAGAAAGAGGGAGAAAGTACTACAGACAGAATGGACATTGATGCAGAACATAAGAATGAACCGGCGGTCAAGGTCGACAACGAGAAACTGGAAGCACAGGAGACACGGGAGACACCAAAAGAACCCCCATCGGAGAAAGAGCCTGTTGCGAATGCGGAGGAATCACAGCCGAAACCTATTTCTGAGGGAAACAAAATCGACGACACAACAAAAGATGCAGTTCCTGCACCACCTGCGGCTGCTTCTGCACCCCCTACTACTGAAATTTCTGCTCCTACGGCTACGCCCGCTGCACCTCCCAACGCAGAACCTCCTACAGAGCCCGAAAAGATTTCTCCTGGAGCTGCCCCAGACGCCACTCCAACACAGTCCGTCCCGCCAGGAACTGCTCCAGCACCAACCGAAGACGGCAAGTCCCCCGGAACAGTTACAGATCAGCCAACCGCACCGGCTGAAGAGAAGCCACCACAACCCCAAATTCCCGCACCTCCCCCAGTGATTGAACAAGCCGGCCGATGCTTAACCGTGCTGGAAGATTTTGACGAGAAGACGGCGCAGAGCCGCGAATTTAGCATTTACTTCAACGCGAAGAAACCTCCCCGACTTACAAGTATGCCTCCTTCCCTCCCGATCCCGCCTTGACAAAAAAACAAACTAACGCGAGCAAATAGAAATCTCATCCTCCCTCTGCGTTATCACCTCTCTCCCCTCGCGCTATCGCCACAAGGAGACCTCCCTCCCATTCTCCAACTCCTACGCCTACCGCGAAATCCACAACACCGTCGACCAGAAGTACCAGTGGAGCCCGATGCTCGGATGCTACGTCGGGCCTGTTGGGGTGGCTGCAAAGGGGGTACCTGCGCGGTTCCTGGGTGGACCCAAGGAGGAGCCCAAGGAGGGGTCCAAAGAGGCCCAGACGGAGACAGGGGGCGGCGAGTTTGCGGGAAAAGAATCTGCAGGAAAGGAATCTGCAGGGAAGGAGTCTGCAGGAAAAGACCAAAAGGAGGGTGACACGAAAAGTGCTGGTGGAGCACCTGCGTCGACGCCCGTGGCTGCCGGGGCATCTGGTGGCGATCCAATGGTGGTGGATAAATAGGACAAGCCTATGCAGGGCTTTTTGTTGATGTTGATGTTCAGTGTACTATAGTTTATGTTTATGATACCCAATGCATTTATCTTAATAAACCTACTATACCTCGATTTACACTATCTAATCTTCAATCTCAACCCTCCTCATCATACTAATAGGTACCTATCTGAGTTTCCTCCCTTCCCTACCCCCTTGTAGATATAGTACCTCCCTATAACCAACACATCCTATCTCAACCAAAGAAAACACAAAAAATGAGAAAAACAAAAGGTGTGTCAACAAGGTTAGCCATGGATTATCTCCCAAGTACGTTTCACAACCGACCGACCCGGTCCCTGTTATAAAACATAGATATATATATCCGGGAGTAGAAGGGGAAGGACCATCCGTCGGGTTCCGCTTGGTTTGATAGGGACTAAGCTTTTATTGTTATTACTATCATTGTTATTATTATCATCACTATTATTTGAGTTGTTTACCTGTTACTTTTTCACTTGTGTTGATTCTCTTATCCTTGTTCTTCCATTCTCGTTATTTTCCTTGGGCTGGTCTGGTGCACATTTTCGGATTCTATACATTGTGGGATCGATTGTGTACCTACGTAGGTAGATCCCTAGAAATGGATCAATAGAGTAATGGAAAAGTAAAGTAGATATCTTGTTTGACCGAGTTATACTATCCAAGCAATCAATCCAGTCCCACCCAAAAGTCCTGTAAATAGCCCTAATCCCACAACCACAGAACATATATTACATTGAGTTATAATGCATCACTCACTACTCAAGAGGGAAAACGCTCAATCCTTGGAAATAAGATACTCCACTTCTCCGGATCTCCGGCCAAGGTTAGAGGAGATGTATGTATACAGTAGGAGGGGCGTGGCGAATGTTGCTGTCATGTTGCGGTGTAGCGCGGGACTGGGCCAGGTTCCGTGAGATTAGTGTAATGGGGCGTTGAGGTGGGGCTCGTTCTAGCCTTGGAGTTTGTAAATTAGAAGATCTGGTTAGGAATATTCATTTGAACTAATTATCTGATTGGACAGTTTGGGTACATGGATGTTCTGGTCGAGTTATGATTAGCAGAACCGGATGACTTAGAAGAAACCTTGCTCCTTCCAGACGCGCTCGGCCAGCCTTTTTAACTCCTCTTCGGTTATCACCAAGTCTTTCTCTGTGGGATGGTGGGGGGCGCGGTTAACAAGCTTGTCGAAAGGGATTACTAGTTGCGAGGTTGTACTTATGCCGTTCATCGTAGACTCTCCGATGACAGATGTAGTATCGTTCATTCGACAAAGCTTCAAAGATACGACTCGACGTGCTGAAGCGGGGGAGGCTCTGGTGATGGCGCCATCAATTCGGGGAAGCAACTCCCATCGGGTGAAGACAATTTCAGGTCTTTCGCTTTTGATGCTTATCGTGACCACAATTCTCACCGAAGACTGAAGCTCGAGCCAACCGTGGGCATCGAGCGCAAGTCGTCTCGCCGACTCGGACAGACCAACCTCTACGACAAGGCTCAGGCTTGCATTCGTCGAGGCGGGCGCCCAGCAACAGTCTGCTTGTTTTGTCCAACCACCTCCTGTCACCGTTGTCGATCCATACGGCCACACTTCGTCGTCAACGTTCATGATGTGGAGTTTGACAGCAATGAGGGATTTGAAACTTTCTGCCGCAAGCTCGTGGGCGGGATTCGGCATTATTTTGATAAGCAACGTTCCGGTGAGCTCGTGATAGAAGCGTCGATAGTATTTCCCTGTCCGTTGGCGGTCATCATCTAGTATCGAAAACTCTGCTGGCGGCACAGACGAAAAAACCATATACTGGTCGCGGGTCTGATCGCGTCGCAGTGCAGCCAGCCTGTGTTCAACGATTCTCTGTAGATTTTGTCGAGTCGTAAACGGGTGCTGCTCCCCCTGTTTTGCTGAACACATAAAGAAGTCTTGGGAATCTATTTCGAGCGACGAGACTTCAGAGGATAGAGGTTCAGATGACGAACACCGAAATATGCCAGAGGTATGATAAGGAGAATTCATGATCGCGTGAATGCCTAGGGTCGATGATGGGTGTGAGAGGAAGGGAAGTGAGAGGAAGGGAAGTGAGAGGAAGGGAAGTGAGAGGAAGGGAAGTGAGAGGAAGGGAAGTGAGAGGAAGGGAAGTGAGAGGAAGGGAAGTGAGAGATGTGCAAAAGACAGAGTGAGGAAAGCACGACTGATGAAATCAGGAAGGCGGCAAGGTCCTTTTTCCCTTCCCACAATTACAGTGCCATGACCACGAAATGGCGACATGTAGGCAGACTTACCGTCTTCCACACAGAAGTTTTTTGTTTTGAGTCTTCATGTTCTTCGCAATCTTGCAACTACTCATTTTCTCTTTTGATTATTCCAAGGATCGTTTAAATGGTCATGATTGACTCCTTCTCGTACCCAAGCCAACTCAACTACAGAATACGTAGTACATGATCAGCGACCTCGAGGAGGAACTGCAGAACATGAGACTGCGGTTATCCTGTATGAACTCCGCTTCTCCGGATCTTGGGCCGAGCTTACTAACTGTGTACATGTATAGAGTAGGAGGGGCATGAAGAATGTTGTCATGTTGCGGTGTGGCGCGGGATTGTGGCCAGGTTCCGTGACGTTTTAGTTGGACGGGCCTTGAGGTGGGGCTTTCTTGGCTTGAAAGCAGAGTATGGAGATTTGTTCTAGGTTGGATTCTAGATTGAGATGCGAATGGATGGGTTACTGTATGTGGTAGTTGGTGTATATACGGAGTAGTTGTATAGAGTCATTGGTTGGTGATATTCATTTGTTAGTAAGTTCAATTTATTAAGATCTCTATCAAGAACCAACCAGAGAATGATCTTTCACTCCTGATACTCTGGTACAATCGCCAGTCAATCACAATCCGTACTCCGTACGTCTCTCAAGAAGAGATTAATGTCATCCGCCGTTGCCCACTGTACCCACCTATCGAGTCGTCGAGATGAGGCAGGTGAAGATACCAACCTCATCAGAAGACCCACAGTAGTCTCTTGGTTTTTGTAGACACACGAGCCCCCATGCACATGCAGATGCAGATGCACTCGTGCACTAGGCATTCTGCAAGGCTGGTGTGGAATAGATTGCTTTTCAGGAGATAGGCGCCGTTGGCGCGACAGGGTCTCTGAGGTCGAATCTTCAGCAGTTGCAGAAATGTAGATAATGCACGTAAAAATTAGACCATATTCAAAAAGAGCAATTCTTGTTTTTCGTCATTTCATTTGATTTTGCAATGAAAACGCCGATCCTTGGGACGGGAAGTGGGAATCAGTGTGGAATTTGGGTTGTCATTCTGGTTGAATGCTGAACCATGATTTGTTCCGTGACTCTCCCACCGTTCCGCTCAATGGATTCCATTATGTACTTCCTAGTCTATCGTCATCATCGACTCCCCACACGTTGTCAATCGACCCCCTCTCGGGCTGTACCTAGCGCCCTTGTTGGAGTCAAACTTTGCCGACGATTGGACGGGTGGTTCAGAATTTCTGGACAGGGTGGGGAGGCACACAATGATCGCTATTCCTGCTTTCCGGTCTCTTCCCTTTTTTATTCGTAGAACACAATGACCTCGGTCTGGGGACGGGATTCGGTCGGGTGAGTCGGATTATTGTCTGATGGTCTGGCCACCATTCGAGGGATTTATGGTGTCACGTATGGGGGGCGTTGTGTGTGGTGGTCAGGAGAAACCTGCTTGGTGGGCAGAGTGACAGCATGATTGGATCTGGAGAGTGGTGATCAGACCGCACAGATCGCTGTTTATATTTTTTTTCTTCCCCTCTTCTTGAGGAAATCGAAACATCCGCTGTAGCCACATGGATAATACAGCAGGCATATATCTTGGATCAAAGATGGGAGATAGAGGTCCAGACCAGCGTGTCAGGAATGTCACCCGAAAGATTGTCTAGAGGGAGGCGAATCAATCGAAAAATCATAGGGCAGCCCCGCATCCACGCAGCCAGGTTGTGCGATCTCCGATAAGCGTGGTTCGGTCGGTTAATATATTATTATTTGGTTTCTTTATTCCAGTCTACGCTATTTAGCTGGCTTTGGTTTTGTGAGGGATCATATCGAGATAGATTCTTAGATACAGAGTAGTACTCCGTAGACAGGAGCATGTCCTTCAATGCCCACCACGCAGAATATAAAAGAACCCATTTCCACCCGATTGACTCCACCAGAACCAGAGACCGAAACATCTAAATATATCCCAACTGGTGAGGTAAGCACGAGCACGATTGCGCGTTATCTGGATGCACTGCAGCCTCAGGCCACCACACAGGGTCTAGACCGTCGCGACCTGAAACGATGGCGTGACTCCATCTTTCTTTCCTCATCGCCAATCACGTCTTTTTTGCTTCATCTTCTCAACTTCTGCTTCTTTTTGCTCTCCATTGACGTGCTGGGATCCAGTTGCTTTCGATCCACTGGCTACGCCCTTTTGTCCCCAGTCCCCTCGGTGGATATTCCCCCTCGTTCTAGAATCCATCCCCTTCCTCCGATCCATTTCACCCCGTCGACCGGTGGAAGTACATAACCACCCCGGTCTCCTCCATCCCCTGGTGTTTGGTTCTATCCTTATACCGTTCATTTAATATACGCTGCCCCTCGTTCATATTAATCGATCTTCCCTCCCGGCACATCCTTCGTCATCGGTCTCGCTTTATCACTACTCCACTACACCAAGTCGGACACCAAGTCGGACACCAGTCACTTGACACCAAGTTACTTGACATACCAGTTAGAAGGAGAGAAAGAAAGAAGAGTCAAAGAAGAAAGAAAGAAAGAAAGAAAGAAAAAGAATCCAAAAGGTACGTACCCAATGAGTACTGGTAATCCAGCTTATCTCTCCACTCATCCTTCCGGATAACACCTCAAGATACCGGCTATTGCCTATCTCCTCCCGACTAGTCACACTAATTCCCTGCTGAGATTTGGGACTAACGTACCACTGCAGATAATCCTTTCAAAAAGCTTATCGCCGCGGGTCCTCGTACCAGTCCCTCATATTGCCCGTTGCCTCTCCCGTCCAGCGGTTTAAAATCTCTCAATTCTGTACCCCACGGACATTCTTTCCTTGGTGATCTACCACATACCGTTGGCTTTTATTCTCCGAACGGGGAAACGACCAAGCAATAGTTGGATCCATCACAAGCCATTTTCGACCGGTCTGAGACAATTCAATCCTCACCCGGCTGCAAATCCCTCATATCGTGATCGTGGGCTGCATCCCGCCACCTCAGGGGAAGCGTCTGGCTCCACCGCTCCCATCCACCGTGCCGCAAGGTACCCTCTTCAGATAGCTGCATCGATACATAAACCCTCACCGCCATCCATGGCTCAGGGACATCATTCCTCTCACCACCGTCGCTCGCCCTCGGGCTCGAACACTGCCAAGGTGAAACCCGCACGCCCCGTTCTCCATCGGAAAGGCACATCCTTTGTGAACCACTCCATTTCCAAATTGGGCGCCGCCCCCGTCAAGCAAACAACGGTAGACCACATCGACGACGACGAGTTCGAGATGGCCGCCAGTTTCCTGAACTTTTGGTACGTTTCCGGCTTTCCCTCGATATGATCCTTATCAGGATTCCTTCGAGACATCCTTGCATGGATCCTTATCGGATGTCCGCTGACCAATCATCTGCAGTGCCATGTGTGAGAGGCAGATAACCGTTCCGGATAACTCTCTACTATACTGCAGTGAAAGGTATGACTCTTTTTCTTTCTTGTGATGTAGTCCTTGGGTCCAGCCTATTTAATCCGGACCGTCTTCATTCATCTCTGATACTTATACGCGTATAGCTGCCGCCGCAAAGATTCACACAAACCCCTCTCCGCCTCCATCTCTTCCACTTCCTCCATGTCTGCTCCGACCTCCCCTCCTGCTTCTCCCCCAATGTCCCCGCGCACTATCGTCCCGCCAATGGTGCCCACCAAAGCTCCTGTTCACACGCCGGCGCGGTTATCGAGTGAGATGAACGAGGCCAAGGTAGATCAGGACCCGTCCGAGTGGAAGCCGGTAATACCGATGTCGGGCTCGCCAGTCAGCTCCGAGGCCTGGACCTATCTGTCCCAGTTTCACGGCACGCAGGCCCCGATCCCCATGCGCCGCAAGGCCGACCACCGCAGTTCGGGTAGTCTGTCGACCCTCAGTGCCACCGGCGCCCCCCCTTCTCTGATCCACACGCCGTCCTCGGTGGCGTCCTCGCTCAGCAGCAGTGCGTCGGACTACATGAGTCATCGCCCGTTGCCTCCCCGGCACAAGTTCTCCAGCAGCACGAGTGGCACGAAGGGGGTGGAGCTCGTTGTACCGCTTGTTGATGAACCTCGGGGTCTCTCCACCAATGTGAACGGGGGATCGATCTTCCCGGCCAACAGTGCCGTCTGGAAAGAAGCGTCTAGCACCCCCGTCAGGATCGTGGGCAAGAATGCGAGCCTTCCCCAGTAGGGTTTTCTGTACTTGACTTTTTACACTGTTATCACTTCTCAATATTTGAATGGCGAAGGGACGGAAAACGATATGACGTTACGGATGATGGACTAGCTGGCGATTGGATTACTTTTGATTGATAGATTATAGCACGGACATGGCGAGGCGAATGGTTAGATAATGAATATGGATTAGTATTACGTCTACTGTACTTGTGTTGCATGCTTTATGGTAGGCCTCTAGGGTTTAAGTATATCACAACTCCAGATTACTCAAGTATGTCAACACGACAACACCAATCGTGAAACATAATAGAGTAGACGATGAATAGATAGAACCCATGAATGAACTTGTCACCATAAAAGTAAGCATAAATAATCTCACAGACAGTTTCCCCACATTCGTCTTGCCCCCCCAAATCCCTGCCATATTATTCAATATCACAACCTCTCCTCCTTTTCACCATATTACCAATCCATACAACCAACAATTGAATCAACCCCACAATCAAACAACCTCACAGATCTATAAAGATCTAATGATGTTCAACCCTATCAGGCATCCCCTTCTCCAAAGGTTCCACAAAATCATCCGTATGGTCGGCAAACGCATCCAGATGGTCGTCGTCGTAGCAGCACAGCCAGCATTGCTTTTTCTCGCGGAACTGTTCCTCAGCATTAGCATTTATCACTATCATATGATTCTTCCAAAGACCAATACATATATATATATGTAGATGAATGTAGCCCTCTCCCCCAGAATCCCCAGAGAAAAAAAGAAAGAAAGAAACATACCGTCGGCACCCCCCCAGTCATACAAGTCAACTCCCCCTCACTGTCCGCACAGCTCCCCAAACAGAGCGTATTGCCGGTATCGCTGCCGGAGGGACCAGCCTGGGCGTAGATGCCTGTCACGAGGAGGCAGAGGGCGGAGATGTATTTGCCTGAGAGATGCATTTTCTGCTTTGTCCTTGTCCTGGTCTTGGTCTTTGCTCGGGGGGATCGGGTTTTGGTGGTTGTTGTGGTTGTGGTTGTGTGGAGGATGGAGTATATGTTCATGAATGGCCAATTTGGTGTGTGTGTGTGTGTGTGTGTGTGTGTGTGTGTGTGTGTGTGTGTGTGTGTGTGTGTGTGTGTGTGTGTGTGTGTGTGTGTGTGTGTGTGTGTG